>JAVHNF010064656.1:20721-33909 GCA_034783455.1 Micropsitta finschii
GTGGGTACACCAAACATGGAGGCAAGGGGAGTACAAAATGAGACCTAGCATGCACGGTGAGAAATGGGAAATTTACAGGTTTGTGCCATATCGGCTTAAAAATTAGTGCCGCTCCATGCAGTCACCCACCCTCATGGGACCGTGGCACTACAAGGTGCTCTCTTTATTACCCCAAAAAGGAAGCCTGCAAAACAGATATGGGCAAGCTGGGGTCCGTTCATGCTCACTGTATGCACCTGCACAAGCATGGCCATCTCCCTCCCCTCCATACGCACGGATCCCGGAGCACATCAGAGGGAGGGCAAAGACCAGACTAAAGATGACACTTCTTCCAGCAAAGTGGTGTGGCTCTGTGTGGCTGCCTGGCATGTCTGTGACAGTGCAGCGAGCATGTGTTTTTCTATCATCACCAGTTCCCCCCCGTCGGTCCTTTCCCTTTGTAACTTTTAATGGAAAAATGTGTGGGCAGTTTCCATTATGCCTGTGCTGTTTCAGACAAATTAAGGGGTTGGCTTAGAAACCCCTGGTTTCATGTTTCATACAAAATACACACACATGCATATATTTATATGTCTATGTAAATTAATTTAGGATATCCTCTCGTCATGGGCTCCATGGCAGTAGGCTGCGGCGCGCACTGCCTGCAGACACTCTGTGCAGAAGAGCCCTTCCTTTCTGCCTGCGCAGAGGGATGAGGGTATTTTTGCTCTTGCTGTGCAGCTGAAATGGCTTCAGCTCTGCCGTTTACTTTGTGAGTGGCAGGTTTATTCGTGTTCCCTTTTCAGCTGCGTTGCTAACGCCACATTTCGCCTTTTATGACTGTGCTAATTTTCTATCAGTTCAGGGAGCTATAAATTTCTTCCTTGTTTGTGCTTTATCACAAGAAGGATCGGGGGGAGAGATTTTTGAAGCACACAGAGAAGCTTTTCATTCAGTAAAACACACAGTTTATAAGGGATTCAGAATGTTATGCTGGGGAGGTGATAGCAATATGACACAGGTCAAACCAGCCAAACCTAACAAAACCGAGTGTGGGTGGCTCTGGTTTTCAGAGTGCTTAGATACTATTTCCTTCTAAAAACTGGGCAAACAACATTACATGTGTTAAATGTCAGAGTTTTTGCCGTTTATTATGGGCCTGACTGATGCTTCACTTAAGAGCGGAAGGGTGCTTTGCTCCGTGGATTTGAGGAGGGCTCTGGTATGATTCCAGAACATGCCTGAAGCAAGGCACAGCATCTGCACACCATGGTGGCAGATGCAGGATGTGAGTCAGAAAGTTTGGGGAGCACAGAGAAGGCTTGGGAACCAGCTCCCACCCCAAGCACCATCTCCAGGCTGGCTCCTGCCTCTGCACGGCTGTGTTTGACCTGCTTGTTTGCGCTCAAAGCCAAGCTGCAGCCATCCCCTTCCCCACTTCCTAGGGACAGCTCTTGAAGGGCTGTTGCTCAGCTGCAGAGAGCAGACTGGGTACAGCCCTATCCGGCTGAGCTGGGCTCCTTAAGTCAGGTAAAAGGATGGGAAAGGTGCAGATGCGCAGACACGGGGATTCCTGTGCTCACTGTCCTCAGCAGCATTTGTTACCAGTTACTATCAGTTTACAGGCAGCGGGGAGGACCTTCGAACCATGGCACAACCTGGCTTCATACACACACCAATGAAGCGTGAGTGTGAATCGCGAGCAACTTACCAGCACTGCCCTAATCCCATAACCCATTTAGGAACAGACATTTAGGAGTGGAGATCCAGCCAGCACGACACCTCCATCAAAAGTCAGCCGCCACCAGGAGGCAAAAGCACAGCTCTTTTTCATGTGCAGATGTCCTGGTTATTCCAACAGGTCCAGGTGTAGCAGTGAGTAATGGCTTGGAAGCACAGCAAGGTCTGCCTCTGCACCGGTTCTCCTACGCAGCCCTCATCTTACAACCTGCCTGGGAAACACACAGCAAAAGGGTGTACAAACAGGAGTTGTCTCATCAGGTTGAGAAAGAGGACACAGAAAGAGGAATGGGAACAGCTTCTGGCCATTGTGAAGAGGAAACAGCAGTGCATTGGGTTACAAAGTGGCCTCATTAAGGGTCACCAGGGTTTGTATCAGCGTGGGTAATGCTGGTCTCAGTGAGGGGAAAGTCAGAAGGCACAAAGCAAGTCTTGAAAAGGAGCCTAGCAAAGGAAAGGCTGAATCAGTGTTCACACCCCCAGCAGGCTGACGGCTTCCCTTGCCCTGCCATGCACTCACGAACTAGTTCACCTCTTGTTTAATCACCACAAGGTACCCAACACCAGAAAAGCCCAATGAAAGGGTACAGTGGGTAGGTGTAAGGGGAGGAAAAGTCACTGAGCCTCTTTTCCTGACTGACAGCCCACATGGGCTCATGCTCGCAGTGGTAGCTGCACCACAGCTCTCAGCTGCCCGCAAGAGGCTGATGGCGGTGGTTAACCTTGACAAATAACTATGTTTTGCCCTTGCCCATAGTGGCACAGCACGCAGTATTCCTGTAATTTAATGTGGCTTTCGCTCCAAAGGTCAACCCCCTCTGTCTCACACCCATATCAACCACCCAGGACAGTGGGATTCCCCTTCCTCAAGCACCATCGGCTGCACAGGGGCAATGCCTTGGGTCACTTTGCAGCTCTAGGCTCTTTCCCCATATGGTAAAGGGAGACCTGGCCTCATCTTCCTAGCACACAGACAGGAGGCACAAAGCCACGCACGGGCTGGAGGTGGGAGAGGAAGCTTGGCCCAACCTCAACCTCAAACACAACCGCATCTGTCATTGCTAGGTTGGGTGGCCTGGGTACACACACAGCATTGTCCCTGCAGCCGCAGGGACTACCCTGCAGTCTGAGTCAGAAGGGGAGCAGCACCGTGCTCCATGTCCGACCAGCATTGATGGGGAGCAGGAAGGTGGGAAGCCCCAGGAGATACATGCTTCAAGATCCATGTACCTCAAAGATGAACTTCAGTCCTGGGATGAAGACAGCACACAGACAGGGGGGCATCACCTGCATTTAAGGGACACAGGGAAGCAGAGCTGAGCTTTGACTTCTAAGTCACAGTCAGGAGGTATTTGGCCTGCATTAGAAAGGAGGTGAGACCAGGTAACACTGGCTTTAGATCTGCAAGGCCAGGGAGTCACACAATACTATCTGGTGCACCTGACCCTCCAGGCTGGCAATTACGACGTGAGCTGCAAAAGCCTCTTTAACCAGGGCTTGAACAGGGAGCAGCAAACTTGATTGAAACAGAGATTCTTTTCCTGCCAAGAACATCCACCTGCTTCTCCCACAGGCTGCCTTCTGCAAGCTTCCCCACCACTTTCAGCACATAGCTGCTCTGCAGCCTCTTCAAAGCCACGGCCCTCCAGGGAGGTTCATTGTCTGGCAGCAAAACAAAGGCAAACAGCAGCACTATCACCCCACACACAGCTACCTGACACCCCTCACATCACTGCACCCCCAAAAATGCCAACAGCTGCTGGGCCTTTCTTTGTACCAGCACTGTGTTCATGCAGAGCCCTGTGTCACCATGAACACAGTCACATGCGGCACAGACATCACTGCATCTCTGGGCTCTCAGGCCTGACAGCAGAGCTCAGCACCACTGGCAATGGCTACTGCATTGCCCTGACTTATCCCAAGACACTTCTTGTGCCAGGTTTTTCTTTTTCTTAATGGGAAGAGGCAAAACCAGACCTCCTACATGAAGACAATTTGTCTCTTCTGGATGAGTTCCAGCGTGAGGAGGGTACTTTATACATATGGGCTCTCTTTCATGTTTGATTGCTGGACTAAGATAACAATTGTTGTCCAGCTCAAGGGGGAGGAAAAAAGAAAAGCAAAAACCACACAAATCAGGAAAGCATTAGGTAAACTTAGCTAAGAATACATCTTCTGACCAAATGGAGAGCTAGGCTCTCTCATATAATTAGACTGTCTGCAGGAAGTCAGAAAGAACACACTGTGATGCTTTCAGTGCTGTGGGAGTCATGCAGTCCCCAGGAGATGTCATATCTCTTCCCCAAAGCACTGGGTTGGTGTCCCTGGATAGACTGCAAAGGAAGAACATGGTTAAAAAACCACTCAGAAACTCTGTCATTGCCTTCTGGCTCCAAAAGCCATCCCTCATTCAGTGAAGAGATGCACATACATGAGGACAACATGTGAAAACAAACCCTGACTGTTCAAAAAGTGTTTGACTTTAGATTTGCACAGGGTGAGCAGAATGCTGGGTTTGGTGGTAAAGGGCCAATGGCACAGCCAGCAAGAAGGCTGGTTAGATCAATGGGACTGTACTGCACATCAGAGGAAAGATACTCTGCACATAATATCAAACAATAAATGATGCTGCTCTTCCTATAATGACTCCTTCCCTAACATCCTTCTCCTTAATGGGATCACCACAAATAGACATTGAAACATGAAGGCACAGTGATGGGCACATGGGCCTAACACGCAGGTTTCTGCTTGATGCCACCTCTGGTGAGCAGTGAGGATACAAAGGGACAGATCCTTCACCCTCCAAAACCAATGGTGAGGCTCAAATCATCTTTCTCCCAGTTCGTTGTTCTGGAAATGGATTCTTTACCAAAAAGAAACAAGTCAACATTTTCCATTCTGTTCTCTTCTGAGACATTGAGCAAGAGTAACTCGTAAATTGCTTCCAGCGACTTCAAGACAACAAGGGAACAAACAACTATCAACAAGTATTACCCTCGTTGCTTCACACGAAAGCAGTTATGAGACTGAAGGGATCCTGACAGGCAATTGGAAAGCATTTCTTTTTATGCTAAATTTATTATATTTAAGACCAATTTTCCATGATTTAAAATGTGCTATGTAATAAAGGGCTGGAATGCCTCCTTTTGTCATAGCATTTCACACCCAAGGCCTCAGAGCACTTTTCTGAATCAAACTCTGCAATAGTTTTGCAAAGCAAATGTTTTAGGAAGTAAAGAACAGGGAATAGAGGGCAATTTTCAAAGCTGTTGGTGGTCATGGAGGAGCCTATAACAAAACTGAAGCAGCATCCCAATACCTGGCCTCCCCAGTTCCGCGCCAGGACCACGGGCTCTTTCCCTCCTTAGGCTGATGTCTGCTGACAACCCACTACTTCCCTTCCCCTGGAGCTTGGGCTCCTCACCTGCACACCCATGCTGCAATGTGCCTTAGAAATGAAAGAAGTCTGGAAAGAAAGGTGAGATAGTTTCATCAAGGGAGGAAAAAGCAGGGAATGCCCAATGAAACGCTGCACATTTTGCATTGTTTCAGGTTCTCCCCATGAAGGGAACAGCATCATCTCTCTTGGCACCACTGTGATCCAGACCATAGCCAACTGGGACCATTTGATGGTCCCAGTTCAATTTTCATGGACAAGTAGCCCCACTGTAAAAGCCAGCTGTAACTGGTGCTGTTAGACAAAGAGCTCAAAGCCTGAGCAAACATAAAGGCTGCACTGCTTCTTGGTGATCCCACACAAACACATATGGGTGAGGCTTTTTAGTACTTCCATGCTAGGGAACTTGCCTATGGTAATGCAAACTTCATTAGATTACTGGCACATAACTAAAATGCTTCAGGGGACTATGAGCTGTTAGCTTAACTATACCCATATAGCAAAGCTCACATAACCCCTTTCCTGAGAGCACTCCTCCGCCATGGGCAGGATTTGCAGACAAAATAGGGAAGGAGCTGGGGCCTTTCCACTAATACAGCCTTTCTGATGTGAGCATTATGTTAAAACCAGACCTGATTATCTGCTGATGCTTCTTACAAGAGATAGCCAGCCCTTACACACCTTCAGGTGGGACAGGCAGCAAGACCACAACCACACTGGTATGGTCTGCAGTGCTCTGCATATGCAGTATGCTTTATGCCACAACATAAAAGCTCTCTAAGTCCCTCTCAGGAGTCTCAGCTGCTACAGATATTCAAGAGCTAATTTTCCTCACAGCTTTAAAGCATGAAAAATAATGTTATCCTCATGATTTTTAGGAAACTGCTGCTGTCAAGAGAATTGACTTGGCCAAAGTCAGAGAGGAAGGGCTGTGGCAAAACTGAGACCTGTATATCATTTTTCCCATAGATTTCCATTCATTGTTTAAGGTATAAGCGCTACTAGAATGGATCAGTGGAATGTAACTGGGTTTAATGCTGATATTTCCTAGGATTTCAGTGATTATGCCTCGTATCCACCATTACTTTAGACAGAAGCTGAGCAGCCACCAGGTTGTGTGAAGCAGAAGCCCGTACCCATCTTAAACACTCTCCACACCTCAAAGCAGCACACACAGAGATCCTCCACACCTCCAAGAGTGATGCACAGGGCGCACACAGCTGGTGCAGGCAGTGCAGACATCTGCCCTCGGCGGCTCTCGGGAATGCACAGCTCGCAGGGCGGCTCGACGATCCATCGTCCTGCATCCAGGAGGGCTTTGTTCTCTGTGGGGTGAAACCTCAGCCTTCCCTCTATTAAACGCAAATGCAGAAGCCAAAAGGATGAGTCACAAAGGCGGTTGTGTAAGGACGCATACGATGGAAGCACAGAGGACACGCGTTTCCTTCAAGGAGGATTGCTCGGGTCTGGCAAAGCCTTTCTGATGGGCACGGGCAGGCGGTTGGGGCACAGTCTCCATCCATCACCTCCCACTCTATGCCAGTGAGGGCTCAGGCAGATGGACTGTGCAGGTGTTGGCCACAGAGCAACAAAGCGAAGAGCAGGCAAGGAGGAAATGGTGGGAACACACTGGCACACAGCCTCCCCTGCAACAGCAGTGATAAGGCTCTTTCTGTTGCTAGTCGGGATTTGGCCAGAAAGAGGGGAACTCAGGTCCTGCCTACCCCTTCCTCAGGATCAGTGCTGTCTCTATCAGCTCCCAAATCACTGCCCTTGTCCCCAGCCCCTTCTTAAAGATAAATTAGGAATGAAGGGCAAGGGGATGAGCACTCCTAAAGTTCCACCAGCCGAAGCTGCCAGCACAGAACACCTTCACCAGCTAGCAGATCACAAACAGCACTGACTGTGGGATGCAAACACACTGAAGCAAGGGCTGGAGCGTGTCCTGCCTCAAGCTGGGCAGCGTTTTCCTGATCTCCTCCCTGCTCAGCGGATGGCAAAGCCTCTGCCAGGACCAAACACCTGCCCAACCACAGAAGACACAGCAGGGCAGGCAGGATGGGATCCTGCCTCTGTGCACGGGGCCCGATCAATGGGATTTTGCTTGGGAAAACAAGGCTGCCTGAGGAGCAGCACTGAGAGAGAGGAAAAGGGGACAAAAACACCAGTGGGTGCTGCTGCTATGGCAGAAATGTCTCAGCCTCAGAGAGAGACCTGCTTGTATCCCCACAGGGTTTGGAAGGAAAACAAAAGCAATGGCTTAAAATCATCTCCAGGCACAGTTGTGCTTTTACACTGCCGTTGCTCACCAGTGTCCACCCCACAGCTGTGAGCTCCTTTGGTGGTGTAGGTAGACCCTTGGAAAAGGGACCAGGGGTCGGATCCACTTTGTTCTCCTCACCCAGACTGTCTTTGTCCTCACCCCCTGCCTCCAGCCAGATGTGCTCCCTGCCTGTCTCCTGCCAGCCCTTGCATTTACCCTGGTGGTAATTCAGCAATTCGGTTCAGGAAGCTGATCCAGCTGAAATCCTCAGCATGAAAGAAAAGAGGTTTCTGAGCAGAATATAAGCACTGCCTTTGAACACAGAGAATTCCTAATTTGTTATTAACAAAATAACATAGATGCGGCTGAAATATCTTCATAAAAATCTCCTTTTAAGCTGAGGAAAAAGTGCCATGAAAATACCGACTTTCTAACACCATAAATTGAGTGAAGAAGGGATGGTGCCTTTACCGAAAGAGACATCAGACTGCATGGAATTTATCACTGGTTTACTCTTCTGAAATAAATCAGCTGGCAAAGTCATGACTTGACCTACTTAATTTGTTGTCCTGAAACTTGACGAGCATTTAAGATTCGTTCTCAGAGCCTGGAAAAGGAACGGGAGGGAGGGAAATACAGGCACCATGTCCAAATCCCTGCACTGAGATAGCATCTTCTTTTAGACACTACAAAAAGGCACCACAACAGCAGGCAGTGGCTGCAGTAGTGCCACTAATGAAAGGAAAATTGGGCTCCAGCAGCCTTTACAAGGAAGTCCAGCCCAGCCTTAAAGCAGGTCAAGCACAGTGTTTCTAGCAGAGATGAGTTCCATATATTGTGAGAAGTTCCTGCTGATGGAGGTTTTGCTCCACACCTGAGCAAGCTACCTTCCTCAACGTTAAGGTTTTGCATAAGCCTCCTTCCTCTCTGCTTCAAAGGTCTATGGTTAGCAGACATGGAGAGCAAAGCCTTCCCCTTCTCCTTGCAGCCATCCTCAGCGTAGCCAGAGGTTGTTACTGCACCAAACCCTTACTTCTTCCTCTCCTAGACTTGCACTTTCTCTCTGGGTCTCTTCTCACTTCCTCATTTCTTCTCATTTTCCATGAAATGCGATGCACTCTGCAAGGGCACACTTTTGTGTACACGTTTTTTGTCCCTCTGCAGCCCAGCTCCAACAATCTCCTGCACTTGTTTCAGTTTCAATGTATAATACAGAATACACATGGAATATACTGCTTACCTCCCTAGCGCCAACCCACCCTTCCAGAAACATTCCGTAACTCATCCAGAATCCACTTTTTCCTCTGTTATTTTTTATTATTTCCATAAACTATAGGCTGCCACATCCAAAACAAAAACCAGGCTGTATAGCACTACACAGCTCCATCCAAAATCCAGACCCCACTTGCTCTATCTCAGGTGAGACACCGAAAAAGCTCACATTGACAGCACCAGAAGCACAGAACAGCACAAAAATGTGGCCCAAGGGCTCCAGAAAACCAAAGGTTTGGCAAGGATAGCTCAGTGCTTTAATTAAAAACCCTTGGTAGGTTTAAAAGTGCTTGGGTGCTTTGCTGGGTTTTTTTCCTAGGGGGGAGAGAAATCGATTGTATCTACCTGGGTATATTTATAGCAGCTTAATCTCCTTTGAGAGTTCATATTTTCTTTGATTTGATAAGATTGTGGCTCTTTAATAAGTTGAAGCATTCAGATACTTATGACAGTCTGGCACTCGAATTGTTTGCTTTAGCACTGCAGATTGCACAAGAGACATGAAAGGTTTCAGCGTAGCTGGAAAGTCACTTTTGATGAAATCACCCATCGCTCCAGGGGCCGCATTCTTTACAATTTGTGCATACTGATGCTGTGTGTCTTTCAGATGCATTTTGGCAACCCTGTGCCATTTTCAGAAACCCATCTGGGACTCAGGAACAAAGCAAACGCACACGAACATGAGGAAGACAGAGCTGGCACAGCTACCGGATGGAATTTCTTTAAGGAAGCGAAGTCGCTTGTTCGTTTTGCTGGCAGAAAAAGATAGGAAAATGAGTGTTCCTGTTCTCGATGAACTTTGTGATATTGTTAAATCCTTCAGACAACATATAATTCATGGCAAAGCTGTGGCAGAATTCTTTTGCACTTATCCACAGTGTGGCTCTCCCCCAAAAGCACAGATCTCTGCCTTCACTTCATACACAAAGAAGTTGCCCAGATGAACAATAGCTCTAACTTTAGGGAAAAAATCAGAACACTTGCCTCTAGTTTATTGTTTCATCCCTGCCAAAATTCAATATGGCTCCATCAGCTGCATACTTTTCTTCCACCGAAAGAAGAAAGGGCAAAAGCAGACTCCATGCTGTGGTACAGACTGGCAGGTGACTTGGGAGGAGAGTTTCCCAGGTAACACCTTGAGCTTTGCCATACAAACACCGAAGGGGACAGCACAAATGATGCCCCTTTCCTGGCAATGCCTCTCAGTGCCAATGGCACGCAGCAGCATTCCCAAGGCTGCGTGACAGCCCATCCCTGAGCCTGGAGCAGAATCAGGAGGTGGCACGTGCTTGAGCTCTGACCACCAAGGTCAGCCTAAATCTCCCTCATAGGTGCCTGTGAACATCCGAGTTACACCAGCCGAGGATTTAGCCTGGGACTGCAAATGGTAATTAATACCCATCCCAGCTTCGCATTCCTTATGGAAAAGAGCAGTGAATCACTGCAGTGGAGGCTTGCAGAGGAAATCCTCAGCCACAACAAAAAGATTTCATGCTTTATCTCCCCTTCTCAAGTATTTTAGCAGACAGACGGAGGATTTTCCTCCCAGTGACAACAATAACTACGCTCATTGAAGAAAAATATGTGGAACAGGAAGACCTGCATTCCTTGTGTGAAAAATAAGACTGGTCCGTGCCAACTGCATTTTTCAGGAATAAGTCATCCACATGAAGAAATGGCTGCTGTGATAGTGTCAGGAGCAGCGAGGCCTATGGTAATGTGCTGTATAACTGGCAGACGGGGAAAGTAGAGAGAGAAATGTGGCTTGGTCTTTGTTTCTTCCAAAGTTTCCATTATTAATATGCCTCTTTGACTCACATTTGAATGACTCATGTCTTCCCCGCTCCTTGCTCCTGCTGCTTTGTGTAGCAAATGCACCTTATTCCTAATGGTACCATTCCCAAAAGTTCAGTTATTTTGTACTTAAGAGACCTCTTGAAATATGTCCTGGGTTTTTCAGGGAGGCACTTGGAAAGCTTGTCCTGCAGTCATTTAGGCACGTGCTTAACTTCATATGTAGGTCCCTACATCAATTCATAAGGCTTAAATGCTGTCTGGTAGTCCAGCAACAACACATCTATTGGATTAGATTATTATTATTCATTATTATTATTTAATTCAAGGCCAGGTTGGACAGAGCCTTGGGAGACGTGGTCTAGTGTGAGGTGTCCCTGCCCATGGCAGGGGAGTTGGAACTGGATGATCTTATGGTCCTTTCAAACCCAACCCATTCTGTGATTCTATGATAAAAAGATAAAGAGGAAAAAAAAAAGAGCTGAGAGTATTTGCTAAGCTCTTCTAGAAAGGAAAAGAGTGACAAGGACACTAGCCTCACATATGAAGTCAGGAAGCACCCTGATTTTACCACATCAGGTAGCAAGAACACATTTCCCACTCTCTACCTGAGCACTATCATCTACAGAACAGGGGCCTTTGGACACTTCCCAGTTGCAAATGTTCCAAACTTCCTGAAGTCTTCCCCAAGGCAAGTGCTTCTCCCACATCCAGTGGTTTTGTTCGCGTCACCCACGGCCACGACAGCAGAGGGCATTTCCTCCCTTAAATACGGGTGCCGTGGCTCTCGTTTCCATCGTGCCAGACCCGTAGGGCTAAATCAAAGGCAGAAGGAGAGACACGAGTGCACGGAGTTCTGGGATGTGATTGAGGAGTGGCAGAACAGGCAGGCGTTTGTGCACAGTGGTTAGGCACATCGTCCCGCTGTCAGCACTCTGCAGGGCTCACTGCCCCAAGCTCGGAGGAGGGCAGCCAGCGCCAGCCGAACAGCAGAGACTGAGCTGTGCCAGTCACACAGTGTAAAAACACTCAGCTCCCTTTCAGCCATTAAAATGAATGAAGAGCAAGACTGTTTGGATAAACATCAGCCAAAAGAAACCTTGGAGGCAGTTAGAAGGCTACTGCTTCATACAATATAGACCATGTTTCCAAATACAAATATTACACTTGGCAAAGGCGCTCCTTCGCTTCATGAGTTATGTTGCATTTTTTGTTATGTTTAAGTTTGTGCAAGAGGTATAAATAGCTGGACCGCTATTAAATGAGCTGTTCATTTTTTCTTTGCGAAATATCGAAATGGTCCCAGCTCTTCATGGAACAAACACACACTATATTCTTGTGCCTCAGTTTTCACTGCTAATTACAGAAAGCACCATGTCACTGAAAAACAATGTTTGAGAGCCAGACGTGAAAAACACAACTTTCCTATATGAAGTCATTTTTCAGAAAGCTGTCTGAAGAAGGGCATCTGGTTCACCATATAACTTACATGTGTGCACACACGCTTGTTTGCCTCACAGAGCAGTAATTAGTTGCTGCTCACACTATGCTGGGACATGAACAGTCCTGCGTCCAAGCTGAGGAAGAGTGAGACAGAGGTACCTAGTTTTGGTCTTTTGTCACAGCTGCTTTGCTTCATTCTCTATTTCCCAGAGCAGCCTCAATAGGACAGTTCTAATTATGGACCTATAGACACAAGACTACAGTTCCTACTGCATACAGCCAGCTCCCGTAGCAAACCTCAGCAACCATCCATGCTTCTCCACCTCCTTGTGAGAAGACACTACAACCTGAAGGCCCCAAAGACCACTGTAAACCTACTTCAGGGTAACTTTCACAGAAATACACCCAGGTTGGAGAGGAAATTCTTCAGTGAGAAGGAGCAAGCTGCTGTAGGTGGTTATTCATCCCAAACTCAAACATAACCGCTAGAATACACTGGAGGCCAAATGGCACTTTTATTTGTTCTTTGATAAATCTGAGTGTGCATAAACATGAGAGCACAGCAGGGCTCTCACTAGCCAGATCCCCACCTAGAGAGGTCCCAGCCATGGCCAGGACCTGACACTGCTTCTTTATGAGCATGGCAGCAATGTCTATCTGGTTTAATTAATTCATACCTGAATGGATAAGGAAGTTGCTTTTAGAGATGGATATAAATCAAACTACCCAGCAGTGATGCAACACTACACAGCTGTCTTAGATAAACCACAGAGAGCAGTTTAAATACACTATTAGTTTAGCACTGCAATGAACTTTCAACTTCAGACAACACAAAGGGCTGTCTATTCCTTCTGAAAGTCAGCATTTACTTCCATTAAAAATAAAACCTCCCCAAATACTCCCAAGTATTTTAGAAGTGTTACAAGACCACCACACCAACAGAGCAGGCATCACCTGAAAATATGAGACTATGATGAATTGTTCTGCAACCCACGTGTCCACAGCAAACGTATATTGCCAACTATTTACTTACAGGAGAGTTAAAGGGAGTGGCACACAAAATCCTGGTTTAAGCTAAAGAGGTTTTCCTTGTGAGTGGAAGTGGTCACAGAAGACCTCTCCATCCATTTAGTTCACCTCAGCAGTCAGGTGAGAGCAGCCAAGGAAAGTCTTGTCTGTGCAAATGCCTCCGAGGCTCAGATGCTGGAACAGCATTAGGTCAAATGCTGTAGATGAACAGGCAAAGTACAAGATTAAACACAAAGGCATTTTCTCCTCTGATCCCTCATGGGTTTTCAGA
>JAVHNF010064663.1:14708-25563 GCA_034783455.1 Micropsitta finschii
GAGGACGGGGAGCGCAGACGAGCCGGCCCGCCGGGGGCCCTCTCCGACGCGACCCGAAAGGCCTCATCGATCGGTCGAGGGTCTCCTCCGCAGCGGGGACGTGCCTGAGGCGGGAGGAGCAGAGCGAAACCCGGGCTGCGCTCTGCCTCCATCGAGGGCTGGCAGCACCCCGCCGGCAACAGGTCTGCAGCGCCGGCACAGCCCCTGTGTCCCTGGTGAAGCTTGCCAGGGATGCGAGCACGGCGAGGGGAAGTGGAAAAGCAGCTTGAACACACGGTCTACAGGCATAAGGCAGGGAAAAGCACATCTCGAGGTTGCAGGTCTCTTCCCAGAACAGGCATCCAGCGATGTCCCAGGGAGCATCTCATCTTGGGTGAATGCTCTCTGCTGCTACCCTTCCGCACCAGGTTTCCCTCCCCTGCCTCTCCTGCCACGTCCTTTGCAGGCAGAATTGCGTGCAGGCTGTGCTGTTCACAGGAGTGGATAACATCGGTATTTTTTGGTGCCAAGGCCAGTTCTTGCGCCTGAACATGAGAGCCTTTTGTACTCCCTCGATGCCCACCCTGCTCCTGCTCCTGTTTACCGCCTGTGGCAGTTCTAGATAGGGAGCGGGGCACTGCTTTAGCACAGTTTAAAGATACAGCAGAGCACATCAGTGTTTCTCAAAGCACGGAGCTGTCATTGAAGCAATCGCATCAGTCGTTGGCCAAGACCCAGGCCGTCAGCTGGTCCTCCAGAGGAGAGCAAGCAGAGCCCTCCAAGGCACACAGCCCTGCTCTCTCTCGGAGCCTTGGTCTCCTGCCAGACTAGCTTGAAAGAGATGTTAGCCCTGGGTCAGGGTGGAAACAAGCACACACGCACAGGGTCACCACACACCTCTGCAGCCTCCCCTGTGCTTTGGCCTCTGAGCTGGGGCAGAAGATGAAGGCAGAAGTCTTAAGGCTGCCTCCTCCCCCTGCAGCCACATCACCACCGGCACATCTTGCCCTCTGCTGGGACACCAAGTGCCCCCCACAGTTGGTCATCTGGCCTCTCATCGCAGCCCTGGCCTGGCAGGAGCCCCATTTTGGCCTTTCTGGTTGCACTATTATTGCTGGTCACATCTATCTCCTTGCATGCATGGCAGAGCCCATGGGCTCTGCAAGAGTGCATGTCCATCTCCTGCAGAGATCACTCTTCTGCCCTGGCCCATGTCCCTGCTCACAAGGCATCTCCTGGCTTTAAGGCATCTCCCATCTTATTTGTCGCTTTCAAACTGTCCAACTGACCATCAAGTTCACTTTATAGAAACTATTCTCAGCCTTATGTTAAGCCTGAGGAGAGATTAGGTGTGGAGAGAGGTTTTCCTGCTTTTCCCAACCTGTTGAACCTCCTGATCTCACCCTAGATGCAGCTGTGATACCAGACCAGCACTCTGCTCTCCATCAGCCATCCTGCTCACTGCTCCAGTTTCCCCTCCATGGCTCCAGCTCCCATCTCTTCACATCCAGGTGTGTTTTCCACTTCCAAACCTTTCACCTAACCCCTCTCAAAGCTGCTCCAGCTCCTTTGTGCAGACAGAAGAGAACAAGGGGGACTTTCCCCAACCACCAGCACATGGAGCAGGCCATCTCTCTCTGCTAGAAGTCCAAGGTTAGCCCGTTTCCACCCTTAGCCACATCATCGCCATTCTTTTTGACAGGGAGAACAGATGTTCAGGACAGTTCAAACTGCTTCAAACCCAACCTCTTCAGGTCTATTCAACGTTATTACAGTCCAGGTAGGGAAAGCAGGACTGAGCTTACCATCATCCAGCCTCTTCATCTTCCATAGCACTGGTTGCTATTTTCAAATGGCTTTTTGTCATGCACAAGCTACTTCAAACGCTGAAGTGTTACTTCCTCAAGCCCACAAGGTCCTTGCCATTGACAAGACAACAGCTCAGCAACAGCTTGAGCCTTGACCCCAGCCTCACTCAGTTAACCAACGCACTGCACACCTTGCATTCTCACAGACCAGAAGTACTGTTTTATCTCCAGCACCTCTTTGAAACACCTGAATTTACATCTCCAAACCCTCCCTTTTGCATCTCGAACTTGCCCAGCAAATCAGACTCCAAATTTTCAATGCTTATGTACATGAAGTACTTTTAAGCTGTGTCTTGGTTATCTTGGATGCTTGCAATAACCACTTAGCTGGTCTTTGGACTGGCGCTACCTGAACATACCCAGTTGAGGCTCTCATGCTGCTGTTCTGGATCAGACACATTGACACACCTGGAGCGTGCACAACTTGCACTTCCTGAAGTCTTGCTGGGTGCTAAAAAAGTAACATACCTCAGGTAATTCTCCAAAGATTAAAAAATAGGGTCCAGTGACTGGGTCTAGATGCAGGAGCACCAAGGAGGATGGCAGAAGGCACAATCAGGGCTTCACTCCAACCGTGTCCTAGCTAGTTACTAAACTGCTAAGTCAGGATGTTTTTAGTATCAGCTCGTGAGTTAGCTTAAGAACTGCAAGAGAGAAAGCTCAATTGCTGACAAACCTGTCCTGGTTTTAGATGGGATGGAGTTAATTTTCTTCCTAGTAGCTTGTGCAGTGCTGTTTTGGCTTTAGCCTGAAGATAATGTTGGTTACACACCAATGGTTTAGTTGTTGCTCAATAGCGCTTACCCCGATTAAGGACTTCTCAGTCTCCCAAGTCCTACCTGAGAGGAGGGGCATCAGAAGCTGGGAGGAAGCACAGCCAGGACACCTGACCCAAACTAGCCAAAGGGATATTCCATACCACAGCACGTCATGCCCAGTACAGAAACTGGAGGGAGCTGGCTGGAAGCCACCAATCACTGCTTGGGATGGGCATCAGTCATTGAGTTGTGAGCAACTGTACCATGCACCACTTGTTTAGTTCTCAGGGAGTGATGTTTATTCCTTCCTCTAATTATTATAATTGTATTATTACATTTTACTTTTATTTCAATTATTAAACTGTTCCTATCTCAACCCATGTGTTTTACATGTGTTCCGATTCTCCTTCCCATTCCACTGGGGAGTGGAAGGGAGTGAGCAGCTGAGTGGGCCTCAGTGGCTGGCTGGTGTTACACCAGACACAACCCATAGCTTCACAGCACTTCCCTGCTCCAATGCCCACCCTCTCAGTTGAAAGGAGCCTCCACATCACCCTGGGGAATGTCCTGAAAGCCACTACTCTCAGTACTGCTCCCCCTTCCCAGGCAGAGAGCTCACACTGTGCCTGCTTCAGGTCAGATATTGCCACCTAGCCCTGAGACAAAGAGAAAGGCCATTATCCCAGGAAACGGAAAGCCCAAAACTGGCATCCATTTCATGCATCTTCCTCCATCTCAGCCTGCAGCAATCCTCTGTTCCTTCCTGAAACAAAGATGGTATCTTCACTAATGGTCCCTGGTGGCTTTTTCTCTCCCCATGATTTTCAACTCAAATTGTCAGCAACCACAACTAAGGAAAAGGTTGATAACAACTAAGGAAAACTAACGAAGGCGCAGCTGTGTTCAATCTGCCAGCTTGTAGTGCAATGGAACATGCCCAATCCTAAACATTACAGAGAACAGTGAACACTTGTCTCCCACTCATTTGTCACACAATTCTACCCACCTTTATCCTTTCACCTGGGAAGTTCTCAGTGGATGAATCACAGCCTACCTAATAGGTTTCCTGCAGGAAGTTTTCCCCTTGCCTTTGGCTGATCTTATGTTTCTGTGTGTCCTTCCCAGGTCTACTACCTGAACTGCAGCTCTTCAGGTAACACCATCCACACCACAGGGGCTGACAGAAACCTTGCAAAAGAGATTCCCTCCTGATCTACAAAGCCTTCTAAGACATCACTTGAGAGATTCAGCCTCCCCTCCCTTTGCCTTCTTACCCCCCAGATCCAGTCCCAAACATGCCACTTACCAACTGAAATAATTTGGATGACAGCATAGAGAGGGTTAAAGACATTTATATATTAAAAAAAAAGAGACATATTTACAACAGACCACTGCCCAAGCATGAGGCTCTGCAAAGGACAGAAGTCACAACTTCTGTAACCTACGTGTACAAAGTGCACGTCTTCTCCCTTTCTTCTCTTTGCCGCAGAAGGGGTGTCTTTATTTCTTTACACCCTTCTACCCCCAAGAGAGTGGGAGTAAGGTCTGGGTCAGAGTGAAGGGGACAAAACTTGTTGAGTACTGGGTTTTCCACCAGGCAGGATTTATGAATACAAGTTTAGAAGAAAGTAAGAGCAGAAGAAGTATTTACTTGGTCGATCTGCTCAATGGATTCCCTTGGAAAAAGGAATCTAGGGTCAATGCCCCAGGGAGATGAGTGGGAAGGAAAGGTTATTCAGCTATTCACTAAAGTTAACTCACAGACCCAACTCAACCACTTCAGCTTTCCCAGACACATTTGAGTCACTTTCTATTTGCAGCCCCATTGCTCTGGGTTCAAACATGGGCTCCAAAATGGAATCTGATTATCTCAGTTGGAGTGGGAGACAACTCCTGTGCTCCCCAAGCTGTTCACTGAGCAACTCACATATAGTCCCACATTACCTGTGCCAGGCAGGGATGAAAGATTTCGGACAGCAAACTAAAACAGTGCCAACAGCAGCCCATTGCATAAGACCAGCTACCTGACCTACTCCCTCTCTTTAGAACAGCCAGAAGACAGGCTCTTCTGCAGTACTACCCTCCCTTGTCCTCTCAGATGGGAAGGCAAGTAGAGATGCTCTTGAAGTGACATGTAACAGGACTGGGCCAAGGAGTGTATGGTTAAGAGCCAGGAAAGCTACACAATCATCCTGCTTGACTACAAAGCACCAGCACGAATGCAAATGGCATAAGGAGCAGTGTGCAGGGCAAGAGGGACTGAACTACACTGTGTAGAAACCTGAAACACAGATGCCAGTGCAGGAAAGAGCAAACAGAATGGACACACAGTATGTATGGACAAGGGACTGAAGCTGAGGAAGACTCACTTCAAGGAGCTGATGTGTAACACATCCCCTATCAGTACGAGGCACTCACAGGCTACACACCATGGTTGCTCCACCTGAGAGACCTCTCGCTCAGGGAAGGAAATGCTCTAGAGTGCAGGGGCCCAGATGTCGCTTCCTTATTATCTGAATCAGAAAGCTTCTGGGACACTACTTTACTCCTATCAAGGCATGTTCTTATTCTCTGAAGAATTCCTCCTTTCAGAGTCCCTCCCATCCAGTGTCAAAGTGCTCTGAAGCTGCCCCTTCCAGACAACAGCCCACATTGCAGCAGCAAGATTCTTCTGCAGGGAGAGTTTTAAGTGCTGTTTGAGCGTACAGACAGTTTGGTTCCCTTTGTTCTTGTGCTACAGTTGTCCTTCATTTTCTTTCCATCCCATGAGTACCACCTTGATTTACTCAGAAATCATTTACATCTCCACCAGTCTAGACTAATGAAAGAAAACCTGAGTTTCTCCTGCTCTCTCGTAGGATGGGTACTCTATTTTTAACACTGTAGCAGCTTCCTTCTCAACTCCTACTATAATTTGAATTAATCAGCACCACTCACTGCCTAGTATTAGTGATAAGAAAGGACGTTCACTACTTGAGATACGCAGATGCTGCTCCCTACATCAATGCATTAAGCCACTGTCAGAAAAGAAAGATACACCTGGGACTGCACAAGCTGATAGAAGGCTCTCCCCACCTTAAATGTGGGCAGATTTTGGACATGGCTGAGAAGAGACATATTTGGCTTTCTGGAGACCAGAAGGCCAAATAGTCCCAAGCACAAGTAATGCAGTGCCCTTTTGTGGCAGCTATTGGAATTACACATTTATATGAGACCCCAGATTTTCTGTTGCAGATCCCAAGTTCCAGTCCTTCCATGGCAGCAGTCCCTACTCCTCTGGTCACCTCTTCAGCACTCTCCCTCTTCACTTGCAAGGTGCTTGTTGCTGGCTGTAGGAAAAAGCAAAAGAGAATTTGCCTCAAACTCACTTTTCATCCCAAGAAGTTGGCAGAATATGCAACCAGTTCCTTCTCTCCTGGAAGCATTTCAGGAAGATGACTGGACCTGTTTGCTCTCCTACTCAAGCACGTACCCTTGCCACATGGGCAAACCTGGCTGCAAACCTACCCTGTGGAAGGAGAAGCAGCCACACTAGAGCAAACCCAGCAACAACTGTGTTCTGTGACTGTTCTAGCAACAGGGTACTGCTCTCTGCTGGACAACTTAGTTAACAGCTTGTCAAGCAAAAGAAAACAACCAGAGGGCAGCCCACTGCCAAATTGCAGGGCTATGGAATATACAGTCAGCAGACACCTCCCTCCATAAACAAGTCCATTTTGCTCATCAAAATGCAGGGAGCAAATGGACTGAGCCTTGCTATCTGCCAAAACAAGGCAGTTTAAGCCAGATCACACTGGGGACTACTCACAGTCATAAACTCTTGCCAGGGACCTCTGGAGCGGGGAGACCTGTCACTTTGGCTCGTTTGAACAGTTCTTCAGTGCACAGCTCTTCTGCTCCCTCGTGTTTGCGCTTTGGAGAAGCCTGGTCTGCTTGTGACAACCTCAGTGCTGTAAAGCAAGAAGAGTCATTGCAACAGTTCCCCTGCCTTTAGATCTCATGAGTACGCCCCAGCCTAACCTGCCACAGAGTGTGGGAGAAAGTGTACAAGCACAGACATGTTGCCACAAACTCCCTGAAAACTGTTGAAAGCCCTTTGTTAAAAGCAGAATCAAATCCCCCAGAACAAATGCAAAGGTATTCTCCTTTGCTGGAGGACAGCTTCATTATACCTGACTGCCCCTACAGTAACCTGCACTTCTCCCCTTTGTTTCACCGCATATGATCCCATACAGGCAATAAAAGGTTCACTTTAATCAACTGTTCTTCAACCCTTTCAGAAATGAAGGCTCTCTGGGACTTCTGAAAAAGCCTAAAGGAAGGTGAATGTGATCTATGTATTCCTAGCTACACACTCTCTTCTTATTAGAAAAGGATCTCTCCCTCCTTCTGCCCATAGCCTATAAGTCAACATGAAACTATCTCAGAAGCACAAAACTCCAGCTCACCTGTACTGGTGCTGCAGCCCTGCCCTGAGGCTGAGTCTGTAACTGGGCCACTGAGATCTTCCACACACGAAGGGACTGATGCCAATAAACCTAGAGAAACACAAGAAAATCATAGTTAAGAAACACTTAACTGTGGTGCTGGGAGAAACCTTTCACATGGAGACATCTTAGTGATGACCAACCAGCGCATCCATATCCCAAAGCAGGACGAGTTCAGAGCTGTGCTCACTCAGTGCTAGCCACAGACACACACAGTGATCCAGAAGTGTATTTACATTTAACATTCTTTGCCTAGTTTTTGTCCCTGCAAAGTGAAGAATGGACCATTGGTGGCACAGGGATGGTGCTGTGCCATCACCAACTCTCAAAACTACTCAGTGCTATCTATTTTAAATCACTACCTTTCCTCCTAGCATTTTATTTCCTATTAAAGAAACAATCTTTTGCAATTATTGATACTTACAGAGCCCTCTGTAGCGTGACAGCTGCTGGTAGATCTGCTTCATGCGCTCAATGTTCAGTCGACTGGTCTCTGCGTGGTTCACCATGGGTCTGGGGTAGTCCACCCCAATGATGCACTTGGCTGCCTTCTGCACAGACTCTGGGGCATTCCATGGTTCGTAGATGTAGCGTGAGGGGAAACCCTTTAGTTTGGGCAGATACCTCCTGTAACACAAATAAAAAGATGCACAAGCATCACTTACAGTGCAGCAACGCAGTATTCACAATGCATACAAAGTGCTTATACACCCTTCAGCCACTGAACAACTCAGGCTCAGAGATAAAGCAACAGAGAAGTTCCAGACACATCACTCACTTAACGTAGTCACCACTGGGGTCTGTGCGACGTCCGAAGCCCACAGGGCAGTAGCAGTGGAAGAACTGTTGGAAGAATGCACTGCAGGAAAGCCACATCCAGCTGCCTGCATTCACGCTGAAGTCTGCATCCAGCAACAGTTCATCAAATACCTGCAGCAAGGGGAGGAAAAGGCACTGAGACCTTCCCCACACAGGACTTCGTGGCAGGAGGACCCAAGATGCCAGTTCAAATGGCAGGTGCTGAGCTGTGAGCACAGCCCCTAGGAACCAGAGCAGCAGCAAAGAGGCAATGTGCTGGATGAAGCCAGTTGGCTGGTCAATACATCTCATTTTATGATGCTTTCACATAGGGAGGATCTGTCTGCTCACACCGATAAAGTGCTGCCTTATCTCTCATGCAGCTAGAGACTAAATCACTACGCAGTGTTGCAGCAAGCTGTGGGTATTGATCCTAACCTAGGAGGCATAACAAGTGCAAAGCACCAACCATGGGAAACAGGCAGATGCTGCAAAGAGCAAACGCCAAAGCAAGAAGCAAGAAGCTCTCTGAAGGTCACAGAACACACTGCCACTGAGAGGTGGACAGGTTTCAGCAGAAACTTACATCCATGCATAGACACTGCACTTTTAGCATCTGACCATATGATGCACATTTTGCTACGTGCTCCTTTGTCACCTCTGTGACAAGACACCTCTCCCTCCACTTTGTGTAGGGCTGCGTGTACACTGGATAGGTTCAAGCTGTCTGTCCCTTCAGATGGCCCAAGAGGAGGGTCTTTTACCTCTTTCCTTGAGAGACTCTAGACTCAGATTTCACAGTCATGGAGCATTCCCTGACCGGCACGGTGATGGATTATACAATCCATTTCCATGAGGAAAAAGGTCCAGTCATAAAGTGACACTGAACTTGCAAAGAAAACAAATGGATTGAGAGAACTTTTATAAATTAAAAGAATAACCTAAAAAGCCCCCAGTACCCCAGACCATATTTACCAGCGTGTCCCCGTAACATTTAGTTATGGTTACTGGAGACTCTTGATAGTGTCAGAGCCCCATGGTAGAAGGCAGAAAGCAGTCATGCAGTTGGCGGGCCAAAAGCCTCTTCCACACACGAAGCAAAAGCCATACCTTGTGTACCCATCCTTGCAGAGAGTGCCAGGGAGACTTTGTTTTCCATATGGACTCCTGCAAGCCTCTGGAAATACCAGACTCACCCTGACTCCTGACTCCCAGCTGATCCAGAGGTCACCCCTGGTCAGGAAGCAGGCCACCGCATGCCTGGCCAGATGATGGATCCAACCTTCCTGTCTCAGTTGTGTCATGATTGCATCGATCCAAGGGAAGCCTGTCTTGCCCTCTGCCCACTTTGCCAAGGCTTCAGGATTCCTGTCCCAGGGGATCTGGATGCAGATGGGGTTCCCCTCCATGCGATCAAACTTTGGGTTGTTTGTGGCTGCTGTGTAGAAAAACTCCCTCCACAGCAGCTGTCCGTACAGAGAGAGGGGTGGTGTGCTGTTCTGCTTCACCTGTGGAGCAGGGAACAAGGTATTTGCAAGCAGGGAAGGACTGGCTTTATTAAGTTGTAAAGTAAGCCACCCATGCATTGAAGGTGTAAGCCACTCATAGATTCATATGGAATTCCAAAGTCAGTTACTAGCAATTGCCATAAAGGAGCTCAATTCCAGATCATCCTTTACGAGAAACCCCAGATGGTAAAGTCAAGAGTACTGCTTTTAGCTCAGTACACTGACAAGTGACTCGGATGACATAAAACTAACAGGAAAAAGCTCTATTTGGCTCATGACACAAAAACCCAGACTGAAGAACAAGGTACCAGCAGATTTAAGATCTGCTTGACTGTATACAGGAGAATCCCTTTTCTTCACACCCAAGTGCCTCTTCTTTAGAGTCAACAGTAGCCCAACAATCAAACACAAAGGAGGCAACAGCAGCTTCTGCAGCTGTTCTGACACAGTCTGGGAACCAGCACCATGCTACCTATGCTCACATCCAAGCTGCTCTCCAGATGAACCTCTTACCTTCTTATACAGCTCCCAGAGACGATAGTAAAACAAGCGGCAGGACAAGCAGCCAAAACGCAGGTAGGGACTGAGTCCTGTCGGGCTGGCCAGCAAGGAATTGGCATTCATCCTTGGTCTTTCGTAATTTGCAACCCATGCCTAGACACGGTCAGGAGAAATAAGCCAAAAAAATTCGCACATTTTGGGGATATTACTAAGGGCAGGCCTCTGTGCAGGTGGTGAGGCCACTTAGGTCTGACAGCAGAGTCTTTTATTCACCTCCAGCCACTGCTGGGAGAGATCTCAAGTGGGCAGTCCCAAACCCTATACCCTTCTCAAGACATACAAGACCTTTGCTCCAGGATCTAAACCAATTACTTTGGCTAAGAAAAGGATTAAGCTTGCTTTATATTCAGGAGCTAATAACCCTGAGAGCTCCTAGGGATACAAACTAACACAGTTGTTTAAGTTCAGGTACCTCTACTTCATTTCACACCTTTAAAATCCAGACCTTTGTGTGGAGCATTATGTTGATAGTTTATTCCCCTTTCAGCATAAGAATTTGTACTTTGATTTCTATAACTGCCACCAAGCCACCCAACATTAAAAAGATACAAACTTCCTAAAATT
This sequence comes from Micropsitta finschii, assembly GCA_034783455.1. Taxonomy (NCBI): domain Eukaryota; kingdom Metazoa; phylum Chordata; class Aves; order Psittaciformes; family Psittacidae; genus Micropsitta; species Micropsitta finschii. The sequence goes on from JAVHNF010064663.1 coordinate 25,232, forward strand.
GAGCTGGGTCATCTATTCATTACTTTGAAACTGTTTGCCCTGTGTGTTATAATCAAGAACATGTGCCCCATGGAAAACACATGAGTATTTCACCAAGGGGCTCAAGTAATGCCAGCCAGTGTGACAACACATTAACAGGCTGATGTACAAGGGGAAGGCCTACTTTTATAAGCATGTACTTGCACTGATCCCTCAGCTACAGACCAAACAAGATGGTGTGTAGCAGGGACTGAGCAACTTACAAGAGTTTCCAAGTTTGCAGTCCTCTAAAGGAAACTGAGGGGCAGAAACAAGGAAAAAATCCTCTGTGCTTCAAACAGCAGCATAATACA
>JAVHNF010064665.1:2224-13602 GCA_034783455.1 Micropsitta finschii
TATGCCTTATAGTGACCGCCTTACAATCAGTGATGTAACAACATGGCACAGCAAAGAAAATGGCAATCTGGACATTTGGGTTGTTTCTTCAGGACACAGGAATAGAATTGTATCATTAAACCTATGTCAGAGAATGCTGTAAGTGTACTTGTTTGCTCTGTGTGCAAACAGTCATGCATAATTCTTACTGCCTATTAGTCTAACTGATTGGGAAAAGCATCAAATTCAATAAATTTACTTGGCTTACAGCATTTCTATGTCTTCAGTGACTCAGCAAATGAGATGAATGTGTAAGATACAGTCAATTCTACTCATCAGGGAAGAAAAAAACCCCACAATTTGCAAACAATACTGTCCTCAGCTGTGCAATGGTAGGATCTCAGGAACATAGGAATAACAGAACAGATATAATGCCAATACCTTCCTCCTATCTTTTCCACATGCTGCTGTAAACAACTGTGCAAGTCGTTGGTCTTGCGGTGCAGCTCAGCCAGGAGCTCACCAAAGTAGCGGCAGTCCAGCTGGTCATTATTTTCCTGAGCACAATTCACCTAGCAGGACATACACAAAAAGGTCACAACTGAGTTCCCTTCTTTGGGACAAAAGCTGAACATGAACACACTACAGGTATGAGGGGTTTGGTTTTGTTTGCTCTTAATAATTCGCAATCTGTTCACGCTGTTCTTTTCCTTGGTATTGAGTCTTCCATGTCTTCTGGGTTTCAGTAAACTACAGAAACAAATAGCTTCCTTTACAACACCAACAAATACGCAGAGTAGCATCTTCTGCAGCAGCGTCATCATTATGCTAATATGGAAAGTGCTGAGAATTAGGAAATCTCATGAATATACATGCTTCCTTGGCTGCAGTAGATGAACGCCTGTGGGCAGCACCCAGATAAACCCAGCTGGGTGCCAGACTCCCCACTGCGCAAATGGTATTTGTATTGCCACAGTCCAAATGTTTATGTACGGGAACAGTAAAAGGATTCCAGCAGCAACCAGAACTGAGTGTACCTAAGTTGGCTTATGGGAGTATCTGGTTATGGAAGATTCCGCAGAGGTTTAGCACTGAGGTCACCAAGTATGTTTATCTTGCCACCTGTTTATTGAGTAGGTGCACAGGAAGGCCTGCTACACTCCCTTCCCAACTGAAATAACTACACATGTATAGCAAGCTTGCTGCAACCCTTAGAAACTCCAGAACTTGCAAACTTCATGCAAAATGAAAGGCAGAGGAAGGTAATTTTGTGCTTATAGTGAATCTTTATCAAATACTTGTAAAGCAAACTGAAATATATTTGAAGTCCTTATTTATCAGTTTAGGCAGAAAACAATCCTGAACTGATGTATGTCAAGTTCATAAACTAATGTATTTTTTCTCCAAAACTAGAGGCTTAAGCCTTACATTATGCAGTCTTTGTTGTACAGGGACTGATGAAACCTGACTAAATCAATGGGTAACACTCCCAGATAAAGAAAAAGCCCAAACAAACCAGCAAGACTTAACAGAGTTAGAGGACCACAGAACGATGATCAGTCAATACTCCTAAGTGCAGCTCGGTTCCAAAAAGAAACAGACAAAACAACTAAAACAACCCTTTTTTCTTCGTAACATCATTTGTCAAAGTCTTAGGCATTTCCAGACAACACCTGCAACCACAGTGTACAACGAAGTTACCTGCAACAGACACATGAACTCTGCTGTTCACTTACAATGGGTGTATGGTGCTGAATTACCCTCTATGAGTTTGAACAAAAGCTTCTGAGATTGGAGATTAGCTATTCTATGTATCTGTAAAGTTTTATACTCTTCAAACAAAACAAAACTGTACTGTGAACATTCAGCAAGTGGTTCTTACCGGCTCACAGGTTTGCACTGTCACCCTCCTCACTGTATTTCCTCTGCAGTCGTCGCTGACAGAGACTGGAATTACTTCACAAGGGCTGCTGGTCTGTGTCTGCTGGCACTGGTGAGTGACCTGAGACTGCTCAGAGTACTGGCAGGGCTGGGCAGCCTGGCACTGCTCCACTTGCTGGGGACTCTGGCACTGGCGGGAGAACTGATACTGCTTCTCCTGGAAACAAGAACGGATTGTTTTAAGCTGATGGACATTGCCTTAATCACATGGAAGCTTCATATGAATATATAAATGAATGAAATGTGGGTTTGCATGGAAGGACTAATGACAGCATCACACATTTTAATAAGCCTGCTAAAGGTACTATTTTCCTAGCTGAACATGAGTTTGCCTCACACTTTCATTGTAACAAATCTGGTGAATTACAACCAGTAATTCACCAACTCCTCAAATTTTAGTAGCTGCAAAAGAGAAGTACAAGACCTTTGCTATGTTGTTTCATTGTGTTGTTACTCTTAGCATATTCAGGCAATAGGGACCTCCATTATTTACTTTAGAACACACATCCTATTTCATTAAGTATTTCAGAGATTAGAAAGAGAACTCCAGCTGGACTAGGATGAAATTTCAGACAGCTTTGCCAAATACATTTCTTCAAGAATGAGTAAAAACAAACAATAAAAAATGTGTCTTTTCAGTTCTTTTTTGTTGTGGTTTTTTGTTTGTTTGGTTGGTTTTGGGTTTTTTTTGTTCTGTTGTGGAGCTACTGCAGGAAACTCCCAGTCAGCATTCAGATGAAGACTGACCGTGCAGGAGGTACAACAGCAGTTTTCATTGTTAGTCTGAAATAATCAATTCTTAGTAAAAATACAGCAGCTCTCCACCTCATGCTCTCCTTACAGAAACTGCTTCATTTGCTTTGAGAATGTGCCCTAGACCTCAACAAGGAAAAAAAACCCAACCAAAACCACCCCAAAAAACCCCCAGCCAGGAAGCATCACGTTCCTGCTACCAGCACAGTTTTCTTTTGCAACAATAATATAAACAACCAACTTACTTGGAGGGGATTTAATAGCTCATATTTTCTTATTGTCTTTTCATAGATGACATTATTTCCAGGACAGAAACTTGCCCCTCTAAGAAATGGGGATAACGGCTCCTGTAAAACATTTTTAAAACATTCATATACATCAGACAGAAAATTCAGGATTAACGCAATTCTGACTAAAATGTGAGAAAGGATTTTCGTGATTTGAAGACACGGACACTTAGACAGTTCTTTAGGATATGTCCATTTGAGTGTATGTCCATTTGGAACCAAAGTGACTGTGCTTCCACCTAGACAATATTTGAAATAAGCATAGTAGAAACACTTAGAAACTCATCTCCACTAGCAACATTACTGAAGCATGTTAATACAGACTTCACTGCTGACAGCTAGGCAGCCTGACTAGCAATTCTGTAGTATATTTAATCCCTATAATTTAGTCTCTCACTATCAGAGGTATGGGCCATGTATTTCAACATATTTAGCATCCCTTGATGGAGGTAGCTGAGCACTTCACCAGATCAGGGTGATGAAGGGAGGAAGAGATACACAAGTAGAACTCCAGCAGGAAACAATTTTCTTACCTGATCAGGATTCTCAATAATAATCCTTCGAAAAGTGCCCTGTGAGAAAGAAAACCAAATACTCAGTGATGACTGAACTTTAACCTCTAAAGCCTTTTTATGCTCAGAGCTCAGGCTTATGTGGATTCCACAATAACCAGAATACTGTCATCTGTGTTTACTGCTGTAAACACAGTTGAGATCCACTGTCCGAAATCACCTAGAAATGTTTTAAAGCCAGGGCCTTTCACCCCAAAGGAAGCAGGCCGTGTACAGTGTGGCAGTACACAACCTGTTACTCTCAGTTTCAAGAGTCTGGCTTTTCTCTCTCACCTCTCTGCAGGTTTGAGGGGCTAAGTCCTTATTTTCTCTAAGTGCCAACAGAACAGGAGAGAAATCAAAGCTGGCATACTGCACTAGGTATTCAAGAATCTCATGACCATGTTCCAGAGGCACTGTCTTTTACTGACAGTCTTTACTGCTACATATCAAGGTCAGCTGCTATAAATGGCTATTGTTTTCTAAAAGGACCAGATTTCTGGTGCTATTTCATTGTTTTTCTTTTGAAATCCTTGGAGATACAATATATACACACACCACACTTGGTTATCCACATAGATTTCATTTATTTCTGTTTGCCTGCTTAGTGCAAACCCATTACTTGCCACTAAAGTCCTCTGTTGACACAAAAAGACACTGGGGAAATACGAGGTGTTTTACAATAAAGTCTTGTATTCATATAAAATGTTTCTCATTGGTAAAGCTAAATAAAGAACCCAGAAACATGAGCACGCAGAAGTTCACAGCTTCTTCTCTGGTACATGCGCCATAGCACAGGGGACCATGTAGCCACATAATGAGGAAATTAATACATTTTAAACATCCAATGACAGGACCAATGGCTCAGTGGCTTTGAAGAACTTTTTAAACTGATTGTCTGAGAGTGTGAGGGTGAAGATCTCTAATAGGCTGTGAAATGAATTAACCTTTAGGACAATATGGTTTGTTCCTTTCAGTTCAAGCCTTTGATTTGTTGAAAGGGCTCTGCTGGTTTAAGGCAGGGATTTAGGAGTCAAAATGGAATTCAAACTTTAAACTTGGCAAAGGACCTGTCTCTACAAACACATTTTGCAGTTAAACCCCCCTGAAAATGCAAACAAATATGAAAACCCTTCCCCCAGATCCTCAGCCCTTCGCATGGATGATACAGCAGCTTTTGCTGTAGTAGTTATCATGATATTTGACTTCCAAATAGGACTGCAGCTTTCTGTTACTGCTGTTGGCAGGGGGGTTGGAACTGGATGATCTTAAGGTCCTTTCCAACCCTAACTATTGTATGATTCCATGATTCTATGTTGGGAAGCACCAGTGTGGATGTATTCTGTAGGGAAAGAAAAAGAAATCTGTGCTAATGGACCTCTGGTGTCAGTGTATAAAATGCTGGTTGAGGATAAAGCTGCTTTACTCCCTTTATTCCTGCCCTCAGAAGGACTAGACTGTTCCATATAGGAAGAGTCTAGTCCTTCTAGTCCTATCAACACAGGGATTTCCCATGTTGATCTGTTGCCTCCTGGCCTTTCACTGAGCACCTCTGAGAACCATCTGGCTCTCAAGCTTCTCAACCTCTCAGGCAGGCAGAGTGGAGTGTGGTGTCACCTTATCCTTCTCCTCCTCAGGATGAACAAGGCCTCAGGCTGAGAAGGAACTTCTCCTTTTCAGCCCCAACCATCTTAGTGTCCCTCTCTGGACTCTTTCCAGTTTATTGATGTGCAAATATATCCATATTGTATGTTGGAGGGCCTAAATCTGACCACAGTGTTGGAATTTCAGCCTCATGAATGCTGAGCATGGGGAATAATAGCATTTCTGTCTGCATGTCATCACCCTCTCAATGTCTATGTGCTTTTGAGCTGCAGATTGAATTGCTCCTTTAAAGTCACATGCATGGGGTAAGTCAGGGGACTTCTGTGTACACAGAGAGCTCAGGGTCATGATGGCTTGTGGGGAGTCCCTTAACCTTGGCGGGAGTTAAATAACCACACCAGGGTGTGAGTAGCCCTGTTGCAGAAAGAACTGGGCTGCTTTGAGTGTTCACACTTGCAGGCTGTGAATGAGACTTGAATATCATGCCATTCACAAGGAAGTCCTGTCTCAGAGGATTTGTCTAACTGGTGGACTATTGTCACTTGTACATGAGCTGTTATTAGCCTCAAGGTATAGCATTAATTCAGCTGCTGCTGCTCACAAGCTTTGAATCACTCAGGAGAATTAAAAAATAGAAAAGATTGGTCTTTTCCTCCTCTTCTTCTCCCTTGAGCCTGTGGCTGGTAGTTTAAATGATTCTTCTTATCCTTGAGCATCCTTTTCCAGCTCTCTTCAAATCCAGGATAAACGCTGAACTTTCACCATCAATTGGCAAATATCCCATTAAGACAGAATTTAGATTCTGGCAGCAGACAAACATTGTTTCAGTTCAAATCCCTATTCTGAATGTGACCCAGGTATTCCAGTGGAAGTACTGGCTGGCTGAGGTGACCCATGTCCAGGCTCATAACCACTTCCCCCTGACTAAGGCAGTGAGCTGGGTTAGGAAGATGTGCATGTAATATAGTGCACACACTGTTCTGGAGCTGAGCATGCCACTCGATGCTGAATTTACAGAGAAGAAAGGCTCTGCATGCCAAACTTACATAAATTCCACTGGTTTCCTATAGACTAAACCTCATATTCACTAGGTGTGATTACCTCATGCTCACCTCTGCACCTGGGGAGTATGTAAGGCCAACAAACAGAGAGGCTGAGCCAGATGAAAGCTTCCTGGTTCCTGAAATCACTTATTCAGGGAGGCAGTGTGTGAGTGGGGCACAAGTTCAGGGTGGGGGCACAGTGGGGATCTGGACATCTGTAGTGTCAGCCTCTCCAGCACTGAGCAAGGTGAGGGCTGCCTGCTGAAATGGACCAAGCTGTTCTGCACCTTCTCAGTGAAGGGGCAAGAGCTGTTGCGTGTGTCCCAGCTCCTCTGGGACAAACACACACAGCAGAAACCTTCTGTTTTGCTAACATGACCCGTTATACACTGCTGAGGTAGTGCACAAGCTCCATTTCCTGCTCACATCTCCATCTGCACATGGCAAGTCCCATTAACAAGGGGAGACCAGACATGAGGTTTTCTTCCTCCACTGTCCTGAGTGCTTAAAATCAAGCACATGACTAGTCTTCATATGGAACAGAAAGATGAGCTGTAATAGGGACCACTATGTTTTCAGTTAGTTTCTGCTCCATTTTTTCAAGGTGCTTTGAGCTGATGGATGCCAGAGACAGGAGGAAGTCAGGTCAGGCTACTGAGCTTGCTGTCTTTAGAGAGAGTGCTTCAGGGCTGTGTCTGGAAGCAGCAAAATACCCTCCCTGTGAAGTGTATCTATAGGGCCCTAAATCTGGGTGGCATGTGTCCCCAGAGCCTTGCAGCTTGCCCAGCCGTTCTCTGCTCGTAACTGGAGAATGTGAGGTCTGTTCACACTCATGATACCCATTCTCTAACTCTCTGCATGTTTGCACGTTGGTTTCCCAAGGAAAAATTGTTTTTCATGGCCTGCGTTGTTTGTCCGTGTATCTGCCTCCCTCCCTTTTAAATGGTGAAGCTGAGACTTTCACTCTCCCCCAGTTCTGTGATACAAAGAAGCTGCGCTGATGTGGGAGATGCCATAAGTGTTTTGGCTATGACGTGGTCTCACACCTTGCTAGACACCCGAGAATCCACGTGTGTGTGAGGCATTGTAATGTCTTGACCACAGGCTGTGTCATAAAGCAAAATCCATCCAAATTTCATTAATTCCAGTGTTCAGGAACTACTGGGTTCACTTTCACCCCTCTGCCTTCCCAGTTATTGTTCCTAAACACTCCTGCCCCACCCTCTTCTCTGCCTTTTCAGTCCTTCCTGGAAATGTATCTAAGTCATTAATTAAATCACTTAATGGGAGCATCAAGATAGTTACAGGATATAAGGAGTGATCCTATTCCTGTGACCGTTGTCCTGGCTTCCCCGGTCCCCACCCACCTCTTTCATTTTTGCTCCTCTGGCCTGTTGTATCATGTCTCCATGGAACATTACCATTTCAAGGCAAAGACTGTGCCATTGTTTTCAGAGAACCACCCAGGATAGCTAGGGGAGCTCAAGTAATAATAACTATTATTAACAGTGTGGCAGAGGGTGGAATTTGGCTGCTGCATCCTTTCTGTGTGGAGGGCCTTTATGCTGAGATAGGTTGCTATGCTTCAGCATGTATTTGCCCTTGGAAAACACAGAGCAGATGGACTTATTCTCAGTTTGTAATGCTCCTGATCCTGAAAATATTTTTGAGTCGGTGTAGCTTGAAAATCTCATTTGAAATGAACTCCTTGTATCTCTGTGGCAGGATCTGCATTAGGATCTGTACTGGGTAACTCAAGCCATGGTCTGGATTAGCAGCAATGTTCTGACCCAAGAACTGCAAAGTGATGGTCATTCAGAACAAGTGTATTTTCTTGCTCGTAAACTGCTTGAGGATTGAGAGTGAGAGAGGCAGCGGGTTGACACACAGAGGTACAGAGGTGTGTGTGTGGATGTACTGCCACAATGCTTCTCATGCCTTGCCTACCCTGACCAGCCAGAATCTTTTACATAACTGACTGAATTAGCCCTATCGTGCTGGTGATTGCACAATAAACTCAATATCCAGGCTTTCTTCTAGCAGAATGAAGCTGTTTACCTGAACTTGGTTAATAGCTTGTCTTTAGTCACCTGCCAAACACTTGACTTGCTTTATATCGTGACTTGATAAAGAGATTACATCATTAACGCAATAACAACAAATCATTCCTATGTAAATCAGTGGACCTTCTACCTGAATCATTTTAATGATCATTCTCACTCACTTTATCTTTCAAACAGCATCTTCGTATCCAGTAATAACCATTCATTCATCTATTTCTGATTGTTTTGGACTTGATGAAGGAAACAAAAAGGGCAGAACCCTTCAGAGGCTTCAGGATCCAAACCAGTTATTGTGCTGCCTTTTAACAGGTTCTTGCAGTTTTGTTTCATGCTTATAATTTTAATGTGGTTTGGGGTTTTTCCCTGAGTTTTTCAGGTTTGGAATACAAAATATTCTATTATCATTGTGACCATTTCACAATGCTCCCAATATTTTATGCTTTCTATAGAAAAGCAACATCTCTCACAGCTCAATTCATCTCTTCATTAAAATATGAGGTTTGCAGTAGCACCTGAAGCCAGATGACATCTGACTTGAGCTATGACTTCTATTGGAGAGAGTTTCCTCTCAGCAGGGTCTGGTACTGAGTCTTTCAGCCTCTTTTCCTGACTATGTCTTTAAGTCACTGTCTGGTTCTTGTAATTTAATTAACTTTTTAGCACTTGCCTGCAAAACAGGGATGATTATTTCATCCTCACAAAGGAGTGTTAAGGAGCGTAATTAAACCATGCCTTTAAAGTACTTTCCTTAATACACTGCAAAAGATTAGTGTTAATGTATATCACATGCATTACATATAAGTAGCTTTACACCAAGAACATGAAGAGAATGTGTACTTTGGAAAAGGCTTTTGTGTGCATCTCCACTCATGGCAGTATTTTATGTCAGCTTACTTCTTTGAGTTAGAAACTGAAATGTAGTCATTAATATCATGTGCCTGAAAGCCAAAGCTCCACAAGTAACAGCAATGTGCAGGTGCTAATGAAGTGCGTTGTACATCCTGTGTCTAGCAGCTGATGCTATGGACACTGAGCTGCTCTGAGCTGATATTTTAGGGAAGGGCAGTGATTGTTTAAAAAGAAAGATGATGTAGTCGTGCAGGAATGCAGTCATCCGAAAAGTACCTATGATAGATGGGGAAAAAATGCTTCATTCTTCCGTAACTGAGTCTCTCTGATGGTTCCCTATGATCAAGATAACACATGTCAAAAACTGAGTTTACGTGGACCAGGCCTTGGAAGGTTTTACTGCTAAAGCATCAGCCATCTAGTGATGTGAAGAGCTGGCAAGGTGCTCAGGCGAGCAAGGCAGCACACACTTAGGTGATAATTTATGGCTACCTGTAATCTCCTCTAAATAGAAACCATTCATTCATATTCTCACTAGGGAAGCTAGAAATGACCAGACAGCTTGAGTTCAGCCAAACCAAGGCTTCATATAACTTCACAGAAGACAAACGTTCTCTGATACTGACATTAACATTGGTATGGACTCTTAGAAAGTGTTCACTTTTAGGCTTTATTTTAGAATTGTTCACTTGTGTAATTTCAGAAACTGGCAGTTTATAAGAGCTGAAATCGAGTTTTAACTCTTGGACTTTGATTCTGTTTATTTAAAGCATAAAAAAAGACCGAGGAGCAGCCCAAGTCAGCGCAATGCCATGCAGTGTTGTTTGTGCACTCCCAGCCAGTGACTTGCTGATAATTCCAAATGTGTGTGATACTGAAGTTCTTAGTCACTGATGCTATCTATGGTGGTGCTGCAGAATTCCTGCAGACACTCTCCTTGCCGCACCCTGTGGTTTGGCATCGCTCTGCCCTTCCCTGCTATGCCTCTTCCTCCACTCTGGGAGGTAAAGTGGGTGTTGGCAGGGGAGGCATAGGCCACATCAACTGGGCTGGGGATGCTTTTCCCTCTCCTCAGCACAGCTGATTAGAACTGGAGTGTGCAGGAGGCAGGGAATCTTGGGAAGATCTTGTGCTTTGGGAAAAGTAAATGGTAATCTTAAGCAAGAGCAGGGGTTGATCCAAGTCCTTCTGATACTGGGGCTGCGCCACCTTCCACGTAGGACATCTTCCAGGAACAGGTCTGAGGCCTTCTGTGTGATCAGATAAGATCACTGGGAACAGGCTGTTAGAGAAGAGTAGCAGAGTTCTCCATTCACAGGTCCTCAGTCTCCTTCTTCAAAGATTTAGTATCCCCATAGATTGTGGTGTAAAGAATTCAAATGGTACTGCCTGCCTGTAGTCGCATGGTGAATTAACAGATCCAGGTTGAGAATCTCAGATTAGATCCACCTTTGCCTCAGATCTTATTTAATCATGTACTGAGATCAAGGATTCCACATGAAAATCTCCTAATCCTGTGAGTGCTGATGTCTTAGCCCCTCTCTGCTCTGCCTGTTGGTCTGTATGTGCTGTTTAGCTGTGCACATATGCATAGTTAGACATTATTACTTATGAATGCCCTTCATTACCCTCCTGAAGAAAGGGCAATACTGCAAGGGGACAGGGACTTTTTGTTCTATATATACAGTAATGCAATACAGCCTTCAGGTATCACTGAAACTTAGATCATTAATTCCATAAAGTTTAACCAGTAGGGAAAACCGTACTTGTTGAAGAATTCTTCCTGTTTTATTAACTCCTCTTCTGTGGACCAGCAGGTTCAAGTCTTCTCTTTTCCTTTTTTTTAAGCCTTCTTTTTTTGTAACTGCTAAGCAATTCCACCTGGAGATGTGAAAACTTCACAGGCTATAAAGCTTACATCCTGCAAATCTCCCTATCCAATATTAAAAACATCTAAAGGAGGGGAGGCACTGCTGAAATATACTGTGAGTTATGTTTAGGAATGAACACAGGGATTGGATTCGTTCAACAAAATAGTCTTTGTGGTTTTAGGAATGAATCTCGCTGCAGTGGAAGTATGGAAAATACCTTTTAGTAGATAGTGGGATGAAAAAGCTTCTTTAAAACTCTCAGTAGAGTTAAAACCACGTGAAAAAGATCTTAAAAGCAGAAGGGACCGTGGCAGCTGCCACTGCCTTTTGTTAGTTGTGGAAGTCCTTCTCTCCCACTGATGACCTTTGAAAAGATGCTTTTCCTTGCAAAGGGGAAACATCTGTTTCTCATGTAAGTTAATACTTAACCTAAGAT
>JAVHNF010064666.1:6641-18589 GCA_034783455.1 Micropsitta finschii
GTGGTTAATACCTATTTTTTTTCCTTTTTTTTTTTTTTTTTTTTTTTTGTGGCAAGTTGCTTAGGGACACCGTTACTGACAAAGGAAGATTTCCCAGACAAGGTAATGTACAGAAGCCTGTGGGTAAGTCAAGTATTTCTTCCCTATTTATTCAGATTCTGAGACAACATATGTACTGCTTACTGTTTTGACAGACGTCTTTTCTAAAAGTACCCTGAAGACAGTACATCAGCAAATATCAGCTGGTGTTGGTAGCCCCTTCAGGATGTTAACTGAAGGGGGTTACTTCATAATGGTAGTGTCACCATGATTGATATAAAGATGTCTTCTCTGTGAAGGCAACTACTTGGAAGATGCCTACAGGTATCTACTGTAGATAAATCACATCCTTATTTCAAGCCATTTTTATTGAAGACTAGGACTACAGAACAATTCACTGTAGTGTCCAACTAGATAGACGTGGTTTTGACGAGATCTGCATTCAATTACAGAAGATCTAAAGTGAGGAAAAAAGAACAACTATTCTATCCTCGTTTGTGAAAACTTTTGAGCTTAGAGATCCCACAAGGAGTATTGGATGTACTCTTCCTCCAGCTAGAGAAAGAAACATGTCCAGGATCCAGGCTGAAGAACAAAGTTTAGTTTCCAAATAGCCTTTCTTATACACACTTACATAATCTTTCTAAGTCAAAATGTATTTTTCTCTCTTTGAGAAGCAAACTTACTTTTCTTATCTATTCTTTTTTTGTTATACTTAGGGAGGAAGTAAAGCTAGTGGGAGAGGATGCTAAGCTGAAAAAAACTCCTCTCTTCTGCTTCCATTTTAGCAAAAATTCTCTATCCAGATGTGTTTTTCATGTGGAACATTTTTCTCTACTATTTGTTCTGCCAGTATCTATTAGTGCATGTGCAGTGTATGAAGGGTAGAAAGTATCATAGCATTTTATAACAATGGTACTTACTAACACTACAGTTATCTATTACATTCCACTTAAATTCTTACTGCAGTACAATAATTCCTTGAAGAATAGCTACAGTAGAAGAGTGATTGACAACAATGAAACCCTGGACTTTTCAAGGTAGTATTTTCTATTATCACTCAGAATTCAGCTGCTAGTCCACGTAACTGATGGTTTAGGTACTTATCGATGAAATTTCCCACATTACCTTCCCCCCCACACACACTTTTGATAGCCCCAGATAGCCAAACACTTTTGTCTGAAAGGCAGGGAGGAGTGGGAATGTGGCAAAATAATTGCAATTCACATATACCTTTCTCTTTTTTTTTTTTTTTTTTTTTTTGAAAGTCATACTAGTCTTCTATTTTGACAACTGAGGATTTAAAGACGAAAAGGTTGTTCTGCCCTGAGGAGACCTTGTTGACATTACTACAATAAAGTGGTACTAACAATCATCATGTTAATATCAAACTAGGCACTAAATATCAACTGTCATTGCTCCAAACCCCAATATATTCCAGTACCCAGTAGTCATAACAACAAAAATGGGATTCTTTTCCTACTAGTACAACTGCAAATTCAGTTTTACCTTTCTATTAACTCAGAAAATATTTCACCTTTTACACTTCACTGGTTTTCTTGGTATACATGTTTAAAAATTACAGAAGTGGACAGTACAGGAAGGTAATCCAGGAGACTAGATTTCTTTTGGAAAGTGAACCAGAGCACTCATCTTTGATGCATTTTTTCAGACTACAAACCCAACCATCTATAAGCCTGATGGCTTAATTGAGACAAACTGGCATTTCACCCTGATCTATTTTGGGCTCACAGACCTTCTGGTAAATAAGATTAGAGAAAAAGAACTGCAACATGTGTGAGTTCATGCTGAAGGGGGGAAAATAAGAAGAGAAAAGGAAGGAAAGGAGGGAGGGAAAGAGGGAAAGAAAGAAAAAGGAAAGGAGGGAAGGAGAGAAAAGGGGGAAAAATACAAATGGGAAAGAGAAACAATGGAGAAAGACTGTAATTCAGACACAGCACTTCCGGGAGGAAGCTGTGGCTGGAAAACCATCAAGCAAAGTAGTGCAACAGAACTCAAGCTCACATTCCACAGTGCTCACCTGACTGAGGTGCAAAACCCAAGGAAACAAAAGAAGCAAAGAACATTGTACATTTGGCAGCAGTTGAGAAGTGGATTGTCAGGCACATGTTAAAGGATGTCTAGCTTGAAAAAATGAAGGGAGTCTACCTATGGTCAGAGAAGACCATGAAGAGTATTTTGTCTTGCTATTTTATAATGTGCTCTGGGTCTACCATGTGGCTGTCCAGAAAAATCTGGAGCCAGTTCTGGAATGTAGCCACAAAGTCAAAATGGATCATTTCAACACAGAGAATTTCTGAATAGGTTTAAACTTTTCTGTAATGGATCCTAATGAAGAATAAAAGGAAGTGTTAATGACTGTGAAATGGAGCCTGGAGCATCAAAGACTCTATTGTTAATGTGCTGAAGTAGGAGCTACTACAATAATGGAAGTGGCTGTTAATTATGCAATGCAAGCCTTGAGATATGAACTAGTATTTAAGTCTTCTCATTCATGCTAAACTCTCATGTTATGGTTCCTTGCTGAGGAGTATTTTGGATCCACAGTTTTGAAACATCTTTTTGGAAAGTGGCTCTGAAAATCAGGATGTATTATAGGAGACTGCCAGTAAATTAAAATTTTTTACCCCATAGAATTAGGAACATTACAATGAATATGACCACTCAAATTAAATATTATGATATGCTGTGGATTACTGAAGAAAAAATAGAGGCCTCTGAAAATCAATCATTTTTAAAGTTCACTTTTATCTAAATCTTAATTGTTCAAAGGGAAAATAAGATTCTATAAAAACTAAGCTGAAAACAGAAATGTAAAAACTACATTCCACATTCAGATAAAAAAGCCTCCCCACTCATAAATGTGGTCATCTGTCTCTTGTTGAATGCAGAAGTTTATCAGCTCTGTTTTGCCCTCTCTGCTTTTTTTTTTTTTCATTCTATGCAACAGCTCAACTTCCCTAAGGTATTTGGCCAGCCAGTGAAAAAAGGAACCAACATTTTTTTTTCCTTTATCTTTAGGCAAGCATTTTTCCTTATCAACTTTACTCTCTTCTTATCCTGCACTGCTCATTTCTGATAATTTTATTTTGCTGTTACTGGATACAACACTGAAAAATCTGAACAGTTCATTTTAGAAGAGTCTGTGGGAGCAGCTCTACATAGTTTTCATCACAGTGACTGTCCTTCAGTCTCTTTCAGTTACATTTAGATTGAATAAACTGAAACCATCAGATTTTATAAATAAAATAATTTGACATTATTTCACAAAATTTCAATGAAAAATAAATACTGATTAATAAAAATACCAATTGGCCTAAGCTTACCTAGATCTTCTTGCTTAGAGTTAGATTCAAATTACAAAAATTTACAGAGAGTCTATGTTTGATTTTAAAATGATTTGGTTCTTCAAATTTTAGATTCTAAGGAAAAATGCTTCAATACTGTGGAGTGACAAAATAGGAGAGGGGAACAGCAGAGAGACAGGAAAGTATAGAATTGTCCCAGATGTATTATATTTGCATATTTTAGCTTAGATTAAAGATGATGCTGCCATCTCAAAAGGACCAATTACAAATTTTTGTAACATCTCAAAAGGATTCAATTACTTTTGAGTGACAGGGCCATTTCAGTATGATGTTGCTACTGAAATTAGCTTTCCCAGATAAGAAGATAGACTGACTGAATTTGATTACTGATGGTGGATAAAAAAAGGAGTGCCTAGCAGAGTCTCTGGAAAGATATGTCCCAATATCTGAGGGAGAAGATCCTGTCTAGGTATTATTTGAACCTGCTTTTCCATGTATTTCAAGAAATGTTTTGGGAAATTGTGTCAGCTGAAAACCAGAATGTTTTGTTTTGAATGATATTGAATTATTGTGATTTGCAACACGGTTTTATTGGGGTTGTTAAACAGTGATAGTTTAATTAATCAGCTAATCATTGACTGACATCAAATTACAGCATTCTTCTCCTTCCATTCCTCTTTATCTTCTTTCCAGATACTCTGGAAACTTTGACTGGAAATCTGTAATGAAACACAGACAGGGTCTATTGAGTTTGATGAATGCCCCTCAGCTCAAAGTCACTACTGAACTAGTCTACAGTTCCTTCCATGGTGATCTGCTTATGGATAGTCACAATGATCAGAAAAATGTTAGGGAACAGGGATACAGTTAGTACAGAAATAACATTCTATGACTATGAAACATTCTTTCTAATATTGACAGTCCTAGTGACTGAAACTTTTGGAGTATATAAGCACACCTCATATGCATGACAAAAAAATTAGAATTTCTTTAATAGTGTTTCTCTCTATGTTGTGTTTTAAATCAAAATGGTACTACCCTAGAAGTATTTTTATTAAATTTCTCTCAATAACAAGTTAAATATGCTAGAAATATACGTTTCTGAGAGAAAAAAAAACAACACCACAAACCAAAAAACCAACAAAAAATCCCAGACGTGAAACCAGTTGGTGTACCAGTGCCAGAATTCAGTGACAAACTGAATTTAAATAAGAATAATATAAATAAGAATAATAAGGAAACTTTTACTGTCCACCATTCTCACCACTGTAATATTAGTGCACAACCACATCACATAGGATTGGCAACCAAAGATGTCTAAGCAAAGAATTACTTTTGACTTCATGAATAGTCCTTTTCTTTTCCTGCTTCTGAGGTTATTCCCTCAGGTTATTTTTTAATTAGTCTAATTTTATTTTATTTAATTAAATTTATTTAATTCTGAGTGCATACTTTGTATCCAAGTCTCTTCCATTACTTTTTGCTGTATCACAATGTTCTTATCTCAGCTTCTCTGTTATTCAATACTGATATAATGTATTGTGCCATGCAGAAAGATCATTCAGAGCAGTGCTCTTTCTTCCATCTCTGCCAAGTTTATTGACAACTATCACTGGTTGAAGAGCTGTCAGAATCCCAATCTGGCTGAAACTGAAATAGTACAGATGAATAGTTCAAAATGTAAACTCAGTATTGAAAATATGTTTTAAAATCTCATTTTCTGTAAAGTAACTGGAAAAACATTTAGAACTTTCAAGAAACACACATTCTGAACTATAATATTACTTCATTTTACTACCATTTTGGAGAACAATTTTAAGATGATAGAGCTTGCAGAGTTCCCACAAGATGGTTTTGCAGTAATGGTATTTTAAATATTTACAGTGTGAGGACTTAAAAGTATGTTGGATAAATTAGACATTTATTGTTGTGAGAAGGTGATCATTCTCAAAAAATGAAAAAAAAAAAAGCAGAAATTTTTTTCACGCAAAACTTTTAAAAATGAGTCTCAGAAGGATGGATGGTCATTTCTGAAGTGACTGCAGGTGCAGTAAGCCTTAAAACATTTGTGTAACTTTGCTGCATGTGAAGCTAATTTTATCTATTTTCCTCATTGCCACCAAGTGTTATTGAAATGTCATCAGAAAATGTCATCAGGATATAAAAATATAATTTCTTTTCAGCTCTGGAGAAGTTTAAAAGATGCATCATTTGGTGTCAGTCATTGAATGAAATAACATTTTCAAAATACTCAGAATTTTGAAAACATTTTTGTCTGATGGAGGCAAAAGTATGTGTCATTTATGCTTTTTCTTCTGATTTTTGTAATATTTGTTTTAGTGTGAAGAAACAATAAGAAATGTAAGAATGGTGAACTGGAATTAAATATCTTTAAGATCATCTTTTCTGTTTTTCTTTAAAATTGAAATTAACTTCACCTGTGATTTCCTTTTTTCATCCAGTTCAAGTTTTGGGAAGCAATATCAACTCAGCTTATACCCAAACCCATTTCCCGTCTCTCACACACCAGAATCAGACAGCAACACTGAAAATACAACTACTAATCCAACAGTGGCAAGCTCTTTCCTTTTTCCCATCTGTTGCCTCCCCTCTGTTTGTCCCCATAGGTTTGCTGAATATCTGAGCCAGAGGACAAGACAACGTAATTAAGAAGGGTAGCTGGCTGGGCACGGTAATTACCAGCCTGTCTGTTTTTCCAGCCACCAAAATCCCCTTCCCTCTGCATGCACCAGCAACAGACCAAATTACAGAGAACCGAATTGTTCCAGCTATAATCTAAAAATGCAAGTGGTTAAACAGATCTGTTTGGGAACCAATAAATGCCAAAATGTTACAACTATTTTTACCAGTGGCAGCAATGAGTCCCCACTCAGATTTAACACATAACAGTGATGTCTTCTCTCAAGCACAAAGGTTAAAATAGCTCCTGTCTCAGTGTTTACTATGTAATATGCATACAACTGGGAGGTAGTTAGCTAGTATGTCACAGATAAATCATAAATGCCAGACCACCGCCCCCAAAAAAGCCCTGTGAAAAACAGTAGTTGTGGAAGACAGTGTAGCATTCAGTCCGAAGACAGGTTTCTGAGAAAATAAAAAGTGATACTATGACATGAGTTTTCATAGAATAATAGAATAGTTAGGATCCGAAAGGACCTTAAGATCATCTAGCCCCAACCCCCCTGCCATGGGCAGGGATGCCCAACACTAAACCATTCCACCCAAGGCCTCATCCAACATGGCCTTGAACACAGCAAAGGATGGAGCATTCACAACTTCCCTGGGCAACCAATTCCAGTGCCTCACCACCCTAACAGTAAAGAACTTCTTCCTTATATCCAATCTAAACTTTCCCTGTTTAAGTTTGAACCCATTACCCCTTGTCCTGTCACTACAGTCCCTAATGAAGAGTCCATGCCCAGCATCCTTACAGCCCCCCTTCAGATACTGGAAGGCTTCTATGAGGTCTCCATGCAGCCTTCTCTTTTTCATCCACAGCTCCCACAGGAGGAGGAAAGAAAGAAAATCCTCTTTGGTTTTAACAGCTTGCAGTGAATAGAGGAGAGAGCTATGAATACGTGGAAATGAAGAATAAGGGCATGTGACTAAAGCCATGAAGGTCACTTTTTGGTACGCCAACAGATGAGCAATGTTCCAAGTGGCATTTGACAAAATGTCACTCTGTGTAGACACGATGATGATGTCAAAAGAGACTCGTGTGAATTGGGATTCAGGAGGATCCTCTATTTAAATCCTGTCTGAGCTACTGACAGGCTGCATGACCTCCTACAATATACTGAGCTTCATGGGTCAAATTGGTCCTTATTGCAACTAAATTGACTACAATGGAATTATCCTGGGAGTGAACTTGACTTCTCAGACATCAGTCAACACAGCTGGTTCACGGAATAAATTAAAGAAAGCAAGCATAGATGTCACTGGAAGACAGATGCATCTGAACTGAGACTTATAGTGTTAGCAAAACCAGAGCAGAACAGAATCACAGAATCACACAGAATCCCAAGGGTTGGAAGGGACCTCAAAAATCATCTAGTCCAACCCCCTTGCAAAAGCAGGGTAACCTAGAGTACATCACACAGGAACTTGTCCAGGCGGGCACAACTGTTACTTAAAATGCATAAATAATTGTTGATGGTGGTCTATTGACAATGTAAACTCCATAAAGGCAACCAAGCTACAAAAGTGTCATTATCTTTTTTAATGGGAATGTAATTATCATGTATATTAATTATAACTTGGGAAATGACTGATGCTTCTTTAAGAATTCTGTTATAGTTTTTTCTTCAAAATATAATGATGTTAAATGACACGAGCATACAGCACAATGCTGCACAGTGGTAAGCTTCTTCCAGAGAAAATGCTTCTGAAGGCAGATAACAAAATAATGGTGTTTATTAATAAAAGATAGTTAAGAATACTTAACATAAGCACAGGATAAAACTACCTCTAAAATGGGGAAAAATAAGACTTCTTCTAAGCTTCCCAGGATAGAAGCTTTTAGGAATCACAACTTTTATGGATTTGGCATAGACAAAGAACAAAGTGATTTGCTGCTTTGTAGAAAAGTAATTGAGGGACTGCTGTTCTCTTACTGACATTTAATTCCACTGTTTATGCTTTGCTTGTGTGCAGCTTTTGCTGTACCTGTTAAACTGCCTTTATCTCAACCCACGAGTTCTCTCACATTTACCCTTCTGATTCTCTCCCCCATCTCACCAGGGGGAGAGCAAGTGAGTGGCTGTGTGGGGCTGAGCTGCTGGCTGAGGTTAAACCACAACACTACAAGAACTTTGGAGAGTTTAGAAAGTCAGTGTAAAAAGACCAAGACAAAAGGTGGTTTACCAAGCAATTGCAAAAGATGTTCTCCAGCACAAGCAAAGCTAACCAAAGGGTTCTCTTACCCCTGCCATTCCTGTCGTTTAAACAAAATGAGCAGTTACAAGTCAAAGGGTTCTTTTAAACCAGCTGATCACAGGATAAGCTAAAAAAGTATTTACAAAACACAAAAGAGAACAACCTTAACAGAAATTATTTTCTAGTTTCTTATATACTATACTATATAAAACAAAACTGAGATTTAGCAAGTAGAGAAAAATACTTGGCATAATTTAAGAAAACTTGGAGAGTTGACACTGGTACATTTTCCCTCCTTTCTCATGCCAATGTAGGAATGAGGACAATGGAGTTGCTTCTGTAGACATGATTAAAAAAGAGATTTGAAAAGGTTTTCCAGTTCATCCTCTTGCTTCAGAACAGAATCCACTCTATCTAATCAGCTCCTAACTGATATTTGTTCAACATGACCTTGAAAATTTGTAGTCATGCTGATTCTTTAGACCTCTCCAGGATCAGATACTGTTTAACACTCCTTACAGTCCAAAAGCTTTTTGTAAAATATAACTTCAGTCTTCAAGTTGCAACTTAAGAGTTATTACTTCTTGCTGTATCAGTAGACACAAAGAACAGTTTGTTCTTCAATACTTTTTATGGGTTTGAGAACTGATATAATATCTTCCCTCAATCCTTCCATTGCTAGACCAAACAAATTCTTTCAATCTTACCTCATGGGAGACATTTTCTATACCTCTGAAAATTACATGGCTCTACTGTGGGTTTTTTATTTGTCTTTCTTCAAGTCAGGTGCCCAAAAATGGATGTTGTACTCCAGCTGAGGTCTTATCAGTGC
Organism: Micropsitta finschii; assembly: GCA_034783455.1. Taxonomy (NCBI): domain Eukaryota; kingdom Metazoa; phylum Chordata; class Aves; order Psittaciformes; family Psittacidae; genus Micropsitta; species Micropsitta finschii. Next base: position 15,738 of record JAVHNF010064666.1, read on the forward strand.
TGATCTGAGCAGAACATTGCTTCATGTGTCTTTTATAGAGCTGTTTACACACCCCAGTGTGAAGTCCGCTTATTTTACAACAGTATGACAGCACTGGCTTGTTTGCTTTATGACGCAGCGCTACCCCTAGATGCTTTTCTGAGAGTTGTGCTGCTTACAGTAACTCTCCATCATCTTCGTGTGCAGCTGAATGGTCTTAAAAATAATACCTTACATGCTTCCATCCTAAATAAGATCCTGTTTTAGGGTTGTTGGTTGTTTTTTTTTCAGACCATTTATCTGGTTTGTTACCATTTTTTTTATTCTGATATTTATCCTTTTGACATGGTGTAGATGTGCACTCATACCACTTAGTCCACTGCACTAAGACCACATAACAGATTCACTTTTCTGCCTCATAAGGAAAGCCCTTGCCACCCTAAGGAAGAAAGGTGTCGTGGGACAGAACTAGCACAGTTCATGCCATGGTCACTCCCTGCCCACTTCTGTGTGGCCCTCAGGACAAGACAAAAGGGAATGGGCTTGAGATGGGGGAATTTTCAGGGAAAATGGAATCTGGTCCATAGATAAATCAGAATATTTCCTTAGCTGATTGTGCTTCCTGCAAGACCGGGTTAAGAGCCTTATTATAGTCAAGATATAAAGTATCTTGCTCCTCCCTAATATGCAAAGCCTATGTTCTGGAATGTTGCTTTTAATAGCTTGTTTTCTGGTAAAACTGTATTTCCTCTTACTTATCACCATAGGATTACAGGGTAATTTATTTTGAAAGGGACTTCAGGAGGTCTCTAGTCCAAGCCCCTGCTCAAAGCAGGGTGAGCTATGAGTTCAGACAAGACTTTATCCTGTTGGATTTTGAAAACCTGCAAGAATGTAGACTTCACGAGCTCTTTGGGGAACCAGTTCCACGGTTCGACTGACTCATGGTGTAAATATTTTCCCTTAAATCCACTTTGAAGCACTCTTATTTCAACTGACAGCCATTGTCTGTCATCCTCCGACCATACAGCACTTCGAAGAGCCTGGCTGTATCTTCTTGATAATCTCCTCTTTGCTATTATGTAGATGCTTACTTTATTTTTTCTATTATTTGGCATAAGGAACTAAAAGGTAATGAACAGCCTTTCCTGAATTGCTGAGGTTTGGATTCTCCTCTTTTTTCCACTTGTATGCTTGACCATTCCTTTCTTATTTAACTTATGCCTTCCTTACTTGGAGAAGGAATGAAGCAGTTATTTCTAGCAACTAGTAGAGAATGGTTAAATGTGTTGTATCAGGCTGATGCAATTTAGAACATTTAATTTAGCTAAGTCAGTGTTATCCATTCTTTCCTTTTTCTATCTGGAAGTCTTATTTCCTTCTCTAACTTATAAATCAAAGGAAAGCATCACACACAAGAATTTGTAGAAGTTCAAGCAAGGAGGTAAAAAAAAGGGACATTAGAAAGCATTTCTTTACTGAGAGGGCAGCCAAACCCTGGAACAGGCTTCCTTAGAGCAATGATCAATTCCCCAAGCTTGTTAGTGTTTAAGAGGCATTTGGACAATGCCCTTAAAAACATGCTTTAACTTTTGCTTAGTTAAAAAGAAGTGGTCAGGCAGTTAGACTAAATGATCATTGTAAGTCCCTTCCAACTGAACTATTCCATTCTGTATTCTGCTTGTGAGTGTCATCCACCATTTCATGCAAGTCAAGTCGTCTGTTTAAAGGCAGGTACTCTGAATTAAATTGGAGTGTCTCATTGACTGTGCTGAACTTTGATTTAGGCCTTTAGAATCCTTGCCTGTAAAGATCAGATAGTAAATCTTAACTATGCACATAGTTTCTCATGCTTTATTGCACTATGTAGATGGGTTTTCCTTATTCAAATATACATGATTTGGGGTAGATTTATGTAGCCAGGGTCAATACATATATTCTGAGAAATATATGAGGTCCTTATGTGGATGAAATAAAAACTGCATGTAGATGCCACATATTCTTTTTTTTAGTCATTATTATTTATCCAAGGGCTGCTGAAAACTTTGAAAAATAATAAAAAAGAATAGTTTCAAGAAGCTTTGGGGAGTTAAGGGTTTCTCAGTAAATCCCTTGTGATCAACTTCCATGTATAATTATACTAAAAATTACTCCTGGTGCTTAACTTGTAATTCAAAAAGGAAAGATTGAAATGTAAATAATGTCACTGGTAGAAAGACAAAATTTTAAATATGGGTTACCATAGGAAAAAAAAGCAAAGTCTAAAGCAGTAGCTGTGAGATTTGTGCACTGTGGAGGTGGCAGGAAGTTCTGAGGCTTTCTGGGCTTGTGTTTTATACCTGATTTAAGAAAAAATGTTTCAGGATAAACCAACTACATTACGTAGTACAAAAAATAGATCTGAGAGCATTAATAGATTAGCAGGATGACTGATAGCCATAGTCAGAAAAACATAAGATAATAGCTAATGCTTAAATTAGTGCAACCACTATGCAATAGCATCAATGCAGTTAAGCGCAATCAGCTAGAGAGTAACTTCCCACCCCCTGATTCTGTTCAATCTACTTAGTAGCAGTGACTTGAATTCCTATTCCAAACCTTTTGTTTGCCATACTACATCTCATCTGCTATGAAGATGATGTTGTGTTTGAAAATGCCTCTTAGGTAGACCTCTTAAGCCTCCCGTATCAACCCAGTTCTTCCTTATATACTTAGTTACATAGGATTTTCAAATAAATCCCCATATATTCCAGAGTACACAGATACTTTCATGCCTCCCAGTCAGTATATGAAGTTCCAAAGTCAAATGCGGAAGCAAATTGATGGCAGGGTTTGGAACTAGATGATCTTAAGGTCCTTTCCAACCCTAACTA
>JAVHNF010064668.1:0-13596 GCA_034783455.1 Micropsitta finschii
AGGCACTGGAATGGGTTGCCCAAGGAAGCTGTGAATGCTCCATCCCTGGCAGTGTTCAAGGCCAGGTTGGACAGAGCTTTGGGTGACATGGTTTAGTGTGAGGTGGCCCTGCCTATGGCGGGGGGGCTGGAGCTAGATGATCTTAAGGTCCTTTCCAGCCATAACTATTCTATGATTCTAAGAACATTCAGACAACCTGGACAAAACCAGAGTTATTGCTGGAATTGAATTACGGACTCATTTAACAGCATTCTTCCCTGTAAGACAGTTTGAGCAACACAAAAGTTCAAGGAAGGAGGTAATGAGATCAGGGAGTGATAATGTACATCAGATTAAGAGTGTGGTTAACAGAAAATGCAGCAACCAAAAAGAAAATCAAACAGAATCCTGGGCTGTGTGTCAAAGGCAACAGCTCCCTTTCTTACACATAGATGAAGCCACTTTTAGGGTATTCTATATGACTTGAGGTCTGCTTGATACAGAGAAAATTATCAGCTACTTCTTTCAGTTAAATCTCAAGAGCTACTTCCCTCAAGGTCTTGAGAGGATGAGAAAAATAAGTCCAAGTGTTTGAAATTTAAGATAATTCGGTCAAATCTCACCTCTTTTTTTACTGCTCCTTTGTCTTTTCTTACTGCTCCTTTGTTCTTTCCTTCAACAACAGCTTATGCTAGGCGCTTTCAACATGTCAGTCACAGGCATCGCATATTGTGAGAGAATTTAAGGTGCAGGGTTTAGAAATCCCCTATATCTCAATTCCCAAAGCCCTCAAAAGACACATTAACAAGATAACGTCACTGTAATGGAGGTTGAGTTCAACCCGGAAATTTCAACCACCATATTTACCTTCAGCTGCTGTTATGGAAGGCACGAAGTCTACCTCCAGTCCAAATAAAGAAAAAGTGAGAATTCTTTCCTCTGAAACACCTGAAACATTTCTTTGTTGGAGCAAAAAGAGGAAGGAAAAAGAAAGCGTGTTGGAGTGCATGCTGTTGTAACAAAGCATTGTAATATGATCCAAGCCAGAGCTGCCTATGGCCTCCTAAGTGTTACAGCTTGGTGTCCCTCCCACCTCTCTCTCTCTTCAGTAAGCCTCTTTCCTGGGAGATCCCACAGTGCCCATCATGTGTTAGGTTAAAATGGAAAAATACTGGTAGCAATGGCCCATAAAAAGTGCAGAGGTATGAAGCATCCAAACCACATCTGCCTCAAATACAACTATGGCTCACACAGACACTGAGTGTATCAAACTACTTCCAACTCAATATTTAATTCAATGCATTTAGAGTTTTAGATGTGGGTTAGTTGGACTAGAAATGATACATTTTATAAGACTTCCCCGCACAGAAAATTTAAAGGTTATCAGAACTCAAAGTTTCCCCCAAGCTGAAATCATCAATTTTGCAGAAGCTGAGTGGTGCCAGAAGATTTTTGAAGACTTGTCAGTCATAAAACAGAAAGCAAAAGATCATATAACCATACCAACAAAGAGGTCCAAGATGTGATTATTAGGGCTGCTGAACTCTTCTTCACCCTTTGCCTGTGTAAGGGGAAGATGAATGCCACTTGCTCTACTAAAGGGAGCGATCAGGCTGTACATGGCCTGAGAATAGAGCAATCACGATAATCTAGACTTCCATCTGCATTGAAAGTTGGGAGAAGAAAACAAAACCAATAAAGCTGAAGTAATGTTACAGCTTGAAAGTCATGATGAGAAGACTGAAGGTGAACAATAAATACAAAGCATCTGATTTTATTTCTGCCACAAGGCTTATTTCTGGTTTATTGCTTATCCCAGGTCCTCTTTTTCCTAGGTCATTGCTTTTTTGTCCTTCTGCTGTTTTCCACTAATTTTGATTGTGCAAAGTCCTGTCAGCAGATTAGCAAAGTTTGCCTTAAGGTGAAATACTAGATCTTGCTCTGTGCACAGATACACTAGTAGTAAGTTTAACTTCAGCATTTTTAACTACTTTGCTAGACTGCACTCTAAAAAAAAAAGAAATGTAGGGCAAGATAGGAGTATTTTAACAGTGTTCTGTAGCTCCTGGATCCACCATTCCCCACTAGCTTCTCCAGTAGGCATCCACTTGCTGTGACATGTGTCCCTAGAGACAAACACCAAGAAAAGCCATTTGGCTGCACAGCTCTCCTGGCCAGGCAGTGAGTCTCCAGTGCTGTGATAGCTTGTTCAAACTGTGGTAGTTCAGTGGAGAATAGGTATCCACATCGATATAATCTTGCTGACCTGGTCTCAGCTTCTCCTGCTCACAACTTGCTCTGGGGACATTTTTACTCTGACAGTAAAAATGTCTGTCTGTACTTCATTTCATTTGATTGCCATAATACTCTCCCAAGTGGATAAGGTACAGCAAAAGGGAAATGTTTTCCTGGAGATGGCTGTCTGACAGTAAGACACAGATATTTGAGTAGTTGGGGTTCCCTCCACCTTTCATCTTCCCTTTTTTCATCTCCCTCTTATTTTGTAACCTTGCACTAATTTGGCTAGAATTAGAGAGCTCACTTTGCTTAACCACTCAGAACATGTGGGTTAACGCTGATGGCAGGTGAGTGCAATTGTCATTTTAGAACTTGCCAATTCACTCCTACTTTACAAAATAGAACAAAACCAAAACACCAACAAGCAAACGACAGCTGAAAAAACAACCAACAAACCACCCCAAAACGCACAGCATCACCCAAAGTATGTTCCTATACATGAAGTCCAGGTAATACTCTGTGAATACCTGCTGTCAAACACCCCTCCATGCCTCCAACCATTAGGCATGAAGCAGCTGAGTTGTCATCTAATAGAACTGTCTGATAAATCTGTTCTATCATTTTTTGGTGATAGCTTTGCTTAGGAGGGGATTTCTTCTCCTTATTTAATTTTTCAGTGTTTACGGAGCTTTTCGCTCTTTTTGCATAGCAGATAAACCAACCTCTTTACTCCTGCAGTTATTCTACAATAAATGAAGTGCAAAATCTTTCTTGGCGGGCATTCACTTTGGTTTTTCCAATACTTATTAGCACTCTGGAGTTTCAGAATAGTCTCGCACCAGTTAGTTCAGCATATGCTAAGCAAAACTCTCCTGCATTGCATTTTGGTTTTGCCTATCATTTGTCATCTGCAAATAGAGTAAGAAAGATTAACTTTCTAAATACCAACAGTATGTTCTGTATAGAGAGCAGTATTGCTAAAAATGCTTGGCAATAAGGCAATGCAGTATAGTCCAGTAATCTGAACTGAGATCTCTCTAATTTTAGTGCTGCCTTCACCAGCCCCTTTCTGCAACTCTTGGCTGTTTGAGGAACCCAGAGAAAGCTGTGAGAAGGCTCATCTGAACAGGGAACTNNNNGAGCTCTGCCTTTTGGAGTGGATTCCTTTTTCTTACGTTGCTTTCCCTCCCCCTTTTCCAGCTCAGTTTCCCCAGCTCTTGGGGAGAAAAAAATAGCCATTTTGCATTTCCTAATTCCCATTTGCTTTAGGTACAAAGCTGCCGTGCTGAAGAGATGCTCTGAGGGTCAAGAAAAAGTGAAGGCACTGCAGTTCTGGAGTTAGTTATTGGAGGCACCACAGCAGCACAGAGTCCTTCAGGAGCTCTCCCAAGGACACTGCACTCCTCCACTGCTCCATGGAGAGCTGTTTGTCACAGGCCAGAAGTCTGTCTCCATTCCCAATATGTAAAGTAAGGATAATACTATTTATCCCATGGGGGAGTTCTGAGGGCTTAGGTAATGTGTATACATGGCTTTCGAAATATAATCCACTCCCAAGGTCAGCCCTTTATTCATCTTATGGAGCTGCATTTGCATGTGTGCATGCACATTTCAGAGGCAGCTCTGAGGTCACCCCAGAGGTGTTCATCTTCTCACCAAGAGCCACTCTGTTATCAGCTAATAATCGGAAGGGGAAGTGGCAATCAGATCAGTTACACTAGTGTGATAATGTGCATTTGATGAATAGCTGTGTTTCAAGCAACATCATCCATCCTAGCCTATTAGAACATAGAGGAAAACGGTGAATTAGCTTCATGCTGAAAACGAATAGTTGGTCAGGGCACCCTGATAAGGTGAGTTGCACATCCTGGTGATTAGCTGGGTCGGTACTAAAGAACATTAGGAATTCACTTCTGCTGCTCTGATTGGTAATTAAGTGACTCGTCTACTGGCCGACAGTCCTGTATGCTTCCCCAGGCAGTTGTTAGTTCTTCGAAAACCACTCTTGACAAAATGAGGTTTGCCCTTGGTACACAGATAATGAGACTCCGCTTGACAGGTGTGGCGCGATTAGAGCGCTGCTACACGTGGCTCTTTCTGCTATAGCCACTCTGCAGTAAACACACTCATTACAACCCGCTGGTCCCTGGAGGCAAAGCATGTTTGACATTATTAATTGGCTTTTCTGTATAAGGAGTCAAATAGATGAAAAGGTTTATCAAGCTGAAATAATTAATTTTGCCTGAATTCGCTGACAGTTCAGTTCTCCCTCAAAAGACCATTTTCAGAGGTTTGGTTTCTTCTTTTTTTTTTTTTTCTTTTTGAATTTCAAAGTTCAAAAGGCATAATAGTGGTAAAAGTGGAGCTTTTTAGTAAATTATAATTAAAAGGAATTTAATTAATTTAGACCTGAGAAAAGGGTGTGTGCAGGGGGGAGCTCCTATCTTTGTCTATACAGAGGTCTAGATGGTAGAACATATCATGGCTTAATAATGCATTAATTTTAATCTAATCAAAATATAATAAAAGAGGTAATTATGTTCAAAAATTATCATGCTCCAATATTGGTATATTTAAACACTTAATACTTACACTGCTTCCAGTTAGCAAAAGTTGTAATTGTTGCACTCAAATTTAGCTTATTTAATGATATGGCTTATATTCATGAGGTTAATTGAATAAATCATTGTAATAACTCATGGTGAAACTATGATTATGTATTGGGCTCTAATTTCACTTCCAAAAGGAGAAAAAAACCCCTCAGAAGTTACTTTTCTTGGTTTCTCTCCCCAAAAGGCAGTAGATATTCTCCTCAAAAAACTTGAGCATTTGATTTTAAAACCCCAAAACATACTTCATATGTACTTTTCAAATTACACACTCTGTGGTTTATTTAGCTTTTTCAAAGTATGCTGATATCACTTATACACAAATGTTCTTAAACCTTTCACATTAAAACATACAGATAAACATTATAAAATAATGTGTATTTAGTCTGTTTACAAGCCCTTCTGTACTAATAAAAACATTCACATTATAATTACAAAAGCAAAAGATTTTAAATTTCAGAAAAGAGCCTGGACTATGGGATTAACAAAGTAGAAAATGGGGAAGAGCAAGTGAGTCAGCAGTTGTTTCTACATAGTCACTTTTCAATACATTTGCTGATGCACTTATGTGGAGATTTTAAAAGGACATTTTCACACCCATCTTTTAAAAATCCAGTTGACCTTTTCTGACAGACGTGTGTGTACCACTGAGCAAAGCAATGAAAAAAGTTCTCTAGTAAACCAGTTATTTTTGCCGAAGCCTCGGTGGCCCATAACCATCAGACCATTTCACTTCATACAGTGTCTGGACTGTTCCAAAATATTGAAAACATTTCAGAACAGCAAAGAGGGAGTTTTTCTACGTTTAAAGCAGACTCTCTGCCATCAAGCGCTCCAGAGTTTGTTCAACAGCATTACAATTAATCAAAATCTGTTTATTTGTCCCAGTTAAATGGAGAAATTTAGGAAGCCTTGATTATTCATCTAGCAGAAGCTGAGGATCAGGAATAACACACAAGTGTCAACATGTCAATATTTTTTTTTTGCCACCTATAGTCTCTCATGTCTAAATAAATGTATTTCTGAACAGACTGATGGGAATCCAGAAAACCAGTATTACATCTGTAAAACTGAAAGGTAATCTACCGGTCAGTTTCTGTGGAGGAGGATACAACCTCTGGTGAAGAGAGCAGCAGATGGGCTCCTGGGGTACCTCACAGTTCATGGTGTGACCACTTATCTTTATGGACCCACCAAAGCAGGAGAAAACACGGGGGAAGAGAGGAAAGCAGTGGGACCCCCTTTAAAAGTTACATCCAGAATAAGAAACCTTAGAAGCCCTGCACAGTAACAAATTGTAATATTTGCCAGCAACTTAGCATTTGGTTTCAGAAATGTCATCTTCCAAAAATGTAAACATCTGTGCTCTCACAGCGGAGTAATCAGCAAATGTGTTAAAGTGATAAGAAAACAAGGCTAACAACATCTTTTTCTCCCTTTGCCACACTTAATGATACTCATCATATTTTACACTTGCATGTACTATATTAAACTTACTAATTGGCTACATAATAAAGCGCAAAGGACATCATGTTTAAGTAACTGGGGAACTCGGATTCAGAAGGGAGGAACAGGAAGGATAGGTATGAGTTGATCTATGCTTATTGACCAAGCTTTTTGAAGATTTTAGTTGGCATTTTCCATGGGTATGTTTAATTCTTGTGTCTTACAGAAATGAATTCATATGCTAATTCTGAAAGTAATTTATTTAGGATTTGTATCTCACACTAACAAATCCTATCTTAAAAAGTCTGGAAAAACCTCACACACAACTAAAGCAAAGACCCCAAAGCCACATAACACATTATTTTGCTAATAGAATTAATAATAATACATCTTACAGTTCTTGTTTTTAGCAATTTTCTTTGATAAAATTCTCCCACCTAGAAAGATTCTGTGTCAATGTGGTCAGTAGAAGAATATCCTGGGGGAAAGCACATCTGCCCAGCACCTCCCTTTCATTCATTAACCCACCAGGGGCTAACACTAATTAGATCAGGCTGCTCATTTTAAGCCGATAATTGATTTAAATAGGTTGCTCATTTAAAATAGAATAAAAACCTGCTAAACATTTGGTGCTTGGATTTTTTTCATCTGCAACTTTCAATTGCTTGTGCAATGTAGCATAAAATGTAGAGGTCTCCCTTTGCTAAAAAGGCTATAAAATTAATTACAATGAGTATGAATTGTGCAGGGTGAGGGGGTGGAGGAAAATGAGTGCTGGAGTTAACTGGTGATGACTAACTAAAAATCAAAAGCAATAGAGCTTGTTTCTTTTCAGCAGAATTTTTAAAGTAACTTGAAGACCTGAACCGCTCACCTTTACAGACTTTTTCATCCCATAAGGAACAGTTTAGCACATCCAGAGATGCTTCATGCATCTTCTAAACTGCCACTGCTGGGTGCACAAATATTATCATGTAATGCTAGAGGTTTCCATTGTCTCTCTTCAGTTAATTAATATCTTAGCCTCTGTCCAAGCATATAAATACAAAATCCTCATTTTGTTACAGGGACAGGATCAGGTCTCAATGTAAAAGTATTCACTTGGAGAAGTTGCACATCAAAAACTTCAGTTGTGTGTGTCCATAATTTACAACTTCTTTCTTCCAAATCTAGATAAATCATTACCCTTTCAGCCGACTATAACTACATTTATTTGTACAAGGCTCAGACTTCAGCCCAGGCATTTTGCTGTTTACTTAGCCTGTATAAGTGTCTAAATCCGCAAGCTAGCATGCACATGCACACAAGACAAACCAAGTAATGCCATGTACAAGTAAGCTGAAATTAAAGCTACTGGCAAAGCTGCAGACAGTTTAAAGCAGGATTACCAATGGATAGAAATAAAAGTGACTGTGAGCTGCAGAGATTTTCAGCACTGTTACTTTATCTTTTACCGCGCTTAACAAAGCCAGGTCTCTGCCACTCCCCGCTGCTGTGACCACGTTTCTCATGCTGTTCAGGGAAGTTGCCTCCACACCGTTAGCACCGCATTTCGGCTTTTGTAAATGGCATTCTTTCTACGGTTTCCAACAAATTTACCCAAAGATTCAGTTTGCAGTTCAGAGGGGTTCAAAGTCTCTCTGCCTTGAAAAACTATTCAAGAGCACTCACTAGTGGCTGAAAATTAAAACAGCACCTTAACAGGCCATTACTCAGCCTGTTTCGTTCACGCCTTTTTAAATTGTAGGGAAGACAGCAAGAGGACAATAAACACTCTTTCAGTAATTCCGTATTCATGCACCAGATCATTTTCTCAGTTAATGGTAAACATTATATACCAGTAAGCAGTTTTTCAAAGCAACCAGTTGTGAAATACAATAAAACAATACCAGTTTCTCAATTGCCATCAAGGAATATTGAGCATAATCCAGTTGCTTACATTTTACATGGATGCCTGACTTTCTCCGTTCAGTTTGGAACAAACACATGTTAATAAAGCAAGTTTTGTTTTAAAGGAAGATGCTAATTTATTCCCTTGAATTTCAGTTGTCACTGAGCACATGCTTCTCGTGTTCTCCCATTACGTGCACTAATATATAAGCACGCAGCACATGAAAATGCATGCACCCAATCAATTTAATAGACAGTCTGCTGCAACAGGAGCACACAAATAGGATGAACTTAATGACCATACCATGGCAGAGCACCCAATTTAGTTGCACTAAAACTTCCAGTGGCAGAAGGCATCTGAAAGCAGATAGTCAGGGTAACCAGGTAAAAACCTGGTGCCCAGAGGGGTGATTATACAGAGTTTCCCCATCACACCTTTCTAACTGGCAGTAACCTGTGTTGGTCACCTGTGAGTGTGTGAGGACAAGCATACAGTACACTGAGGTCAGGACAGCCACCAGAAGCCAGGCATCTGGCATAGCACAGGGCTCCCTGACCAGCAGGGCTGGTAAGCCTTGTATCACCAAGGGCGATGGGCTTCTCTTGAAACAACCACTCTGTAGAGGAACAGATTGCTGGCTAATGGAAAGCTGCCTGTTTACTAGATTAACGATGAGGTAATTTAGAATTTACATATGTGTGGAGAGGGACTGTTTTGATCCCAAGGTAATATATCTGTGGTATAATAATGCAGGCGATAAAGAAAAGGTGAAGCAAGGAGGCCAGATAAGAGGGAAGCGAAGTGTCTTTGGTGCCGGTGCCAAGGAGAGACCTAACAAAGCACTGGCCCAGCTTGGCATTAAGTAGAGGCATTGCTGGAACAATAGAGATGTGGCTGAGACAGGGAACGATGAGTGCACAGCGAGGGACATTGCTAAGGTCAGTGAAGCAGTTTACACAGCTGTGGATCCAAGCGGGCTCCTCTAGCCCCAAGTCCTTGTCCCTGATGTTTCAGTAGCTGAAAAACAGGCTTTACTGCTACCTTTCCACTTGTTTCAACATCTTCAAGTGCCACTGGGAGCTGAGAAGTTTTATCTGAGTGAGGTTGAATGGACTTGGATCCCCCTTAGCCCAGTATTTGAAAAGCTTTAACACATTTGCTCCTTGTAGCAGCTGGTTGGATGTGCTGCTGCAGACCAGAGCACCAGAGAGGCGAAGGCATTTACCTGTGGTTGCATGGGCAGTTGGCAGCAGAGCTGGGAATCACTACTGACCTCAGGCAAATGTTTCAAGCAACACAGTGTCCTCCCCAAGCTCAGGACTGGGGCTGGAAACAGAGAAAACAGGCTTGTTTTCATCCACCAAACCCCCAGTGATGAGGCAAGAGCTGATAGCAGAGAAGTGATCAGCTGCACAGTAAAAACACAGCATCATTCCTGGACCCTATTAAAAAAATGTATCTATTTTTAATACTGTCTGTCCCACTTTGGCCTCTGTTTGATGCATGAATTTTGGGGGTCAAGGAGAAAACTTGAAACTACCATAATCTCTCTCTTACATTCTGATTAAGATTTGTATCATCTATCCTATTTGGAGTAGTGAAAATAATTACACTGCAGAAATGTAGTATTTCCCCAATCCTATTCTTGTGCACCACACATGACGTAAGCAGACGGATACACTGGTTCTTCCCCATTCAGAAAATCCTCACTGAACTTGTCAGTGTTAAATACCATCTGCCACTATATGTCATATAAGTGACTGACTGTATTTACACTAATGACAAAGGTGGCCTCAAGCTGAATGTGAGAATAGCCCATCATTCAGTCTGCATCTCATCTCCTTTTATTTCATGTTTTTCATTCTACCCTATTTTTGCTGTTTGCCTTTACTCTTTGGTACATTTCTGTGTCTGTATTTTTCCTTAGAATACTTTTCCTTAATGTATCTTTTAATTTTGCTGTAACTTCTCTCTTCTCTCTACATACGCCTTCATCTTGAGTTGTAATTTCTTACAGATTTCAGTTATCTCCAGAAATTTCTGTGCAACTTCTGTTTTCCATCTCCTCTGCACATTGTTCTTAGTCTCATTCCTAGCTGGTTTTGTAGTTACTTAAAATAGCATAATAAATATATAAATTCTTCTCTCTTTTCCATTTTCTGTTGATAAGTAGGTATCACTGTTATTTCCCTTCGCCATCTCCTGAAGGACATTTCTAACCAAAACACCATTTGCCTTTGGTGGGGCTATATGCTCCTTTCTTGCTTTCCTTCTGCAGTGGTAGCACAGAAGGGGCTCTCCCTTGTCTGGGGAGATGATAAACCTTTCTGTGCTTCCAGGGGGAACCATCCAGATTTCTAGGAAACCCAGTTAGGTTTCCTTTATTTTACTTAGCCAGTGTATTGTTTCTACTATAGGACATCCACCAGTAGTCCTAGAAAAACTGTCCTGCCTGGATCACTACAGTAATTACTGAAATTCATTAAAGAGTACCAGAAATGAGGTTATACCACCAAATCCTCAAGGATATTTCAAGCACAAATTTTGGAGATGGTTGCCTCACTTGCAAGCAGTAATCTCCCTTGCACTGAAGTCTGATGTCCTCTTGAGAGGAGGTAAGAAAGATGAGTGTTGGGCAGTTTTACTAACACTGCAGTTTGAGTAGACATTAAGAGTTATGAGGATTTGTAAGTGCTTCTCAGTCACAGTTCTTAAACTCAAGAGCACTTAAAGTGAATACCCGAAAGATTTTTCCATTCTGTTTCCTCTTCCCCCAAAATGGAAGAGCTTATAAGGCATTCAGCTTTCTGTTTGCTTGTTTGTTTTTACTTTTAATCCTGGGGGATTTAAATTACCTGTATTCTGGGGGCCAGCTCATAAGAAATACACAACAGGAGCAGTGTGTTTGCAAGTGGATTGTGCAACTGTTTCTTTTGTGGTGTGTTTTCTTTTCTATTGCTGTAGTCAGTAACTGCTCTGGATCCTATTCTAGGACACAAGCCAAGAATGAGAAATAAAGCTGCAAGTCAGACAACAGTTCAGAACCACAGTATTGTTTAACTTGGAGTACTCACCAGGGTAAAACCTACAACAGGAATACAAGATACTTTAAGTAGCAGATGCTGAATTTAATCTTTCTAGTAGTTGGAAAGTCCACCTTGCAGAGCTGCACGCAGCCCACGGAGCCACGAGGGACCTGGCAGAGGGATTTCTTCCTGGTTATGTCAGCAAGGAAATGACAGCAGGAGTGAGTGTTGGTAAGCACCCAAGGTGATCAGTAGAGTAAGTAAGATGCATATGAATATATGCTTTGTTAGAGAAAATGACTGTGCTATCAGTGAAAATAAGCAGCAGCAGATTGAGAAGATGAATGGGAAAAAATACCTGTGTTCTAGTTTGCTAGGAATTTTTAGCCAAAAACATGACAGTCTGTGAACATGCAAACTGCATGAGAAGGAAAAGATAAAGCTGCTTTGCTACAATTTAGAAACCAAAAAACTACACAGGCAAAGGAAAATAGACACTGAGGTTTTGATTCTGCTTAAAGAAAACCATTAAAAACTGATGCAAAAATTCATCATCAAAGTAAAGTAGAATTAGACAGCAACTGAGAGTAGTCGTCACAGTGCTATGAAATAGTATGAAGGTCTTAGAAACATCTATTCTAGAGCTTAATGAAATACAGTGTAATACATAGTAAACTCTTAAAGAAAATTCCTCTTAATTTTTCTGATAATTCATAAGGTTTATGATGAAGCTTTACAATTACTTAGGAGATATTACAGTATGAAAACTGAATTTGGGAATGTAGCACAAATTATTGTACAGGATGATCTAAACTCTAATTTCCATAGCAGTTGTTGTTTGACCTGTTCAGAAAATGTTAACAAAAAACAAATTTTGCTGAGAAGGAAAAGCCCTTGAAACTGTGATTTCCTAATCCAACCCGTGCTCTGAGTTCCCACCCGTCTTTGAGAATGCTCTGGGTGGGATCCAAAGCCTGTGAAAGCAATGGACAGGATCCCACTGGCATTCAGCATGTGGGACATGAGTGCCAAGTCAGTGTCAGGATGTATCCTGAAAGCCGTATCTCTTGCTGCAGATCCCAAATATTATATCTAGGCCTGAAATAATCCTCTGTAAAACAAGCTACAAAGGCTCGGGATATTTTATGTTCAAACTTGCTAGTGCAAACAAAATGGCAAGTAGTAAATTTGTAAGGATGGCAGTTACAAAATGAAAGCATCCCAGGCATATTCAATAGGAAAGCTATGTACTATGCTGTCCAAGAAGGGAATGCAAATTCTACTATTCAGAAAGGCCCAGCACTATCAGCTCGAGCAGCGTTTGTACCTTGGCCCTGCATCAGCTGCAGTTTTACCATAGGAGGGAAGCTGAAGCTCTCTAAGCACAGCTCCACATAATGTGCACAGACCCCCACATCACACAGCTCATTTGCAGCTGCGTACCTGTGCAGCCTGCCTTTCCATTCAGCTAAGAGCAACATCCTTCCAGTTTGTTTCACGTGCTAACTGGAATGAGCCTCAGGTACTGGCTCACCCAACATGTGTGTGCTCTTCCCCTCCCCCCACCCGGAAAATCAATATAAAGCAAAGTAAGAAGAGTAATGGACAAGTACTAGAAGAAAATGTTACAATTGCAAACCTACTGTCACCTGTCACTGTCACAGAATCACAGAATCCCAAGGGTTGGAAGGGACCTCAAAAGATCATCTAGTCTAACCCCCCTGCAAAAGCAGGGGTAACCTAGAGTACATCACACAGGAACTTGTCCAGGCGGGCCTTGAATATCTCCAACGTAGGAGACTCCACCTTGATGGCTGTTTTGGAGTTAAAGGATTGGTGATGCTTTGCACAACGTAGTTTCTGTAGTGTTCACGTTGTCCTGGAGCTCCTGAGCCTCTTGCACTGCAGAAGCAACTGGGAAATTCCAGAAGAGCGAGCTGCTCAGGGTAAGGTGGCATTTAAAGATGCTCCGTAATGCAGCAGGTATGGCTGGCAGGGAAGGGAAGATCTCAGCTGTCCCCCAGATGAGGATGACTCTGCTGCCAATCCATGCAGTTCCTTCCCGAGGCCGCAGTGTGGCTGAGCACTGGGTGCAGGACTTGCTTCCCCTGCCGCTGTCTGCTCCCAGTGCTTCCCAGAGCCTGGGCGAGCTGCTATGGTGCCAGGAGCATGGCAGGGAGAGACGCTTCGTGTGACAAATGACAATGAAAGGCCCTCATGACCTCTCCCACTCATGTTTCATTCAATAAAACATGATTAGATTTCATATACCACTTTCTGGCTAATCTTATTTTTCCATGCATTAATATGATTAATTCTATTTGCTAGATAGCAGAGAGCATTTCATGAATATTCATGCTGGCTTTTTAAGCCAAGGCAAAAGATACTTTTAGGCTGAAAATTACCC
>JAVHNF010064671.1:20193-39012 GCA_034783455.1 Micropsitta finschii
TCACTGGGGGCAGTGGAGACACTTGCAATGCTCTTGAACCACACCACCTAACTCCAGCCACCATCCAGTGGTCCCTGTTGCCCAGCACCATCAGGGTGGGTTTTTACTTGTGATAACCATTTGCCTTTATGTTCAGGAGCTCTAGGCAATCCTGAGGTTACTTGAAGGGAAGTGTTAGAGAGGGACCCTGAGCAAGCTTCTTATCCAAACAGGCAGCAACTTTTCTTTGAGAAAAGCCTTGCTTCAACCACTGTGCTAACTGTCCAGGCCCTTTTACATATAGACATGGGTAGCTTGAACCACTGAAAGAAGGAAGACCAGCTGGAGTTTCTCCTCCACTTTCAGCAAGCAAGGCAGGGAGTACATGAACCATTTTTCTACAGTATAGGAGACAAGTTGAACATAGTGCCCCTTCATTTGAAAAGCATTTGTCCCTTTACTAATTTCTGGCTTCATGGTATCTCCCACCTCCACCAATTCCCAGATCTTTCTTTTATGAGCTTTTAAATTTATCAGATCTGAGTCTGTAGTTTTGAAATAACTACACCGTATTTGCTGACTTCTGGATGAAAGCTGCTCATTGCTGCTGAGCTGGAATATCCTTATGTTTCCCTTTGGGCAGTGCTTGACACTGAGTGCCAAGATGGCAGCGATTCATGAGGGAACTCTCAGAAGGATAAAATCAAGACCAGACCACTGAAAGCCTTGAGAAAAATGTTTCCCTAAAGCAAAGTCTTTCCAAATACAGAGAAATGTTTCATATTTTTTCATACTTCATGTAAAGTAGAATTTTCCTGTCCTTTCTCCTAAAAATAAACATGCAACCCTCCTTTCAAGGCATACTATTCTGTCCCGTGTTATAGTGAGAGCTCCTTTCTCTTCATCCCCCTCATAGCTATGCAATAGCCTTGCAGTTGAGTTCAGACACACACTCATCCTATGTTTGTTCATCTGTGTAGGGATCAATGTTGACCTGGGTACCACTCTGAGGAGGGATGTTGCACTTCTCAGAGTTGTTCTTGTGGCTAACTTATTCACAGACTTCAAGAGGCATGCCAGCAGTGATTTACACTCAGGCAAAAAAGCTCACTCTCCTGCGAAAATGTTAGACAAAGGAAGAGTCTTAAGAGGAGACCTGACATCTGTTCCTGCAACATGCATTTTGATACTTCTAGTCAAATCTTTTTTAGGGCTGCTGTGAGAGCTCCCACTTTCACTAAGACTAGAACTGAAGAAAGCTGCTAGAGGTGACTGAGCTCTAACAGCACTGACTGCCTTGAAGGTAGCATGTGTCATCAGAAGTTCTTACCTCCTCCTGCCTATCTTCATAACTTTCCTTGTCTGAAGGAAACCAGCTATGTAGAGACACGTACAGATGAGATGTATGCCTGAGTTAGAGGAATCTTAAGCTCATCCCTGGGACCCAGGAGCTCAGACTGGTCCCGAACCTAATCTGCGGTCCCATTGTTTCCACAGAGTGTTTAGAAATCTGAAATATATTCACAATATATTCCCACAGGCTGCGGGTTGCTTTCCCTGGAGCTGCAAGATTGAAGATTGAATCTGTTGCATGTGGTATCAGCCACTCTGCACTGGCTGAGGCTTGACCTTAACATAGAAAAAGCTTTGTCTTGGAAAGGCAATGGTTCTGCACAGTTGTGCATGCTCTCATGTGAGACAGACAGAGGCTTAACACTAATTCCTTTTGTTGCAAGTCAAACTGGAAATCTGTTTGCATGACCTTTACAATGCCAGTCCTGGCAAAAGACAGTCAAGTATTTTGCAGTGTGTTGGGATCATCATTATGCACCTCAATATACCCTTATACTCTTTCACAGACAGATTGTATGTCCTGATTTCAGAGCTAGAATTCTCTTTGAATCTTTGAAATGGAAATCTTACTTTCTTTGCTCATCTTTCTTTTGTGTTTTGCTCCTACATTCTGGCATGGGGGGATATGTAACAGAAATTTATTCCAATTCACTCAGCTGCCAGTGTGGCAAGGTGCTCAGCTGTGTCTCAGGCAGAAGGCAAGAGATTGCAGGGTGAAATACCAGTGCCACAGGTCAAAATAGCCTTTAGTAGCAGGCGTGCAAATATATGATTTTTCTGCTGTTCTCAGCCCTCTGAACAGGAGGATATATCAGGATGCAGCTTCCTCAGGTTCTGTCTGGGATGGTTAAAGGGAAGTCCTCCCCCTGAACTGCAGGCTGCTGCCGCCGCCAAATTTACATCCCCTCCTGCTATGGCAGTGTAAGTGCTTGTCAGGCTCTGCTGTGAACTCAGTTGGTGAAATGATCTGAGTTAAAAATAACCTTGTAAAGACTTAAGGGGCATATTTTTAGCCCAGATCATTTCAGTGATCCGGTGTACAGCACAAGCCCCACATATTCACACTGGTGCAAGGGAGGGGGGAAGGGGGAAACAAAAGGTCAAGGGAGAAAGAGTAGTTGGAAACATAAGCTGTCTTTCTGGAAAAACCAGGACCTTATGAAGCTGCACCCCAAAACCCCTGACCCTCTCTTGTTTTCATTCAGCACACTGACAACTGCCTTCTCATAGCGTGGTGTTGAGAGCTCAGTGCTGAGGGTCACTATTTCTGGATTCTGTTTCTGTAATCATGACACTAGGCCTGAACTTCTGATGCCTTATTGTGTCTAACTCTGACACATTGTATTTGTCAGTATTTTTGCCATATTTGCTTTTGCTGGGGTAGATTGTATGTGCAGCAATGAAAAACCCCTGTGGGAGTCACAGCGGAGCTTTGCAGAGTTTGTGTGCACATAGGGTATGGGAAAGCAGCCAGCATGATGGACTGGTGTGAGAATGGCTTCAGGGAATCATTACTGTGAAGCTCTTTAGAAGCAAGGGAGAGATGTGAAGCTGAGGGAGTGGCCTCAGTGCACTTCTGGATGCAGTTTCATGAGAATTGGTGTGTGAAGTGCACAGGACCAGTACCAAACTTGTGTAACCATCACTGATTTTATAGCTGCTGCATACTCCAGCCTTGCAAGGTGCTGTGGAGGACTTGCATCTCAGATTAGAGGTGCTCCATTTGGCCAAAATGTTAGAATATTTTCTGCAAAAGCAGACAAGTCAGAGGACTCATAAAGGAGGGAAGGAGAGTAGGGCAGTACAAATCACTGCTGTTATTCAGCTGGCATTTAAGTACTGCTTAAGCCAAAACACTCCACCGTTTGGCAGATAATAAACCTTTGCTCTTTTCATCAGTCAAACCAGGTGCACAAATCCTTCACTGTCTGCTTCTGAATCCCACTGGTACCCTTTCAGAATAGTATTTCCAGTATCATATTATGGATAGTGACAAAACTGGGTTAGGTCATGACCGAAACTGCTAGCTGAAGGCTGTTGGGCCAGTTTTGCACCAGTATCAGCAAGTCATTTCAGTTCATCACCAAAGCCACCTCTGGCTTTCCAGTTTTCTACAGGAAATTCTCTGCAATTCTGATTTCATAAAAAACTCACTGTAGTGACACTCCCCACCTGTAGTTCAAATCGTGATCTTTAAGAAAAGCTGTTTGTGAATACCCAAGGGGTATGCACAGAGAAACTCTTCAGTCCCTTGACCTTTTTTCTGTGGGCCTGTAATACACGCTTTCTCTCACCTGGTGCCCACAGGGAGTCTATGGGCTCTAGCAGGAGAATTGGCAAATGTCACTGAGCCATTGTTGTACTGAGGGATCCCTCCCACATCACGCAGACTTTCTACCCTTGCATTTTCTGGCACATTAAATTGCCAAGTTGGGACTGTGCTACCAGAGCTGACTGTGCCACAGCATCCAGGCATCTCCACTCACTACCTTGAGTGCTGAGCATCTCCACTTCCAGCTGCCTTGCAAAGATACAGCAGGGATGATGTGGGACATTTCTGTGGGGACCTAGTGGTGTTTCCAACAGGGAGCCTGTGAGAGAAGCAGGGATCTGTGCTGAAAATAGTGTCCCCCTTTAGGCTTCTAAATCTGCAGAATCAGGAATTGGTGTCAGTTTTGCTTTCACAACAGAGGCAAGGATTCCGAAGCATAAGAAAGGAGAGGCTTTGGTGCGAAACCTTGAATTGCAATGATTGTACCTAACCCACAAATAAAGGCAGGACTTTCCTCTACAGTGCTGTCAAAGGGGCTGGGTTCAGTTTTAAGAGCAGATGAAGAAACATGGGGTTGAAAATAATTTTCAAATTTACACAATTTTATAAACTTATTTGGAAGAGGAAAGTGAAACCCTGTACAGAGAACTTGCTAGTTGCACTTCCTCTTTTGCAGATAGTGCCATGCTTACATTAATGGTACAATTCATTTAGTGTTTTAAGTCTCTGACTGACATTTTTCAGAATACGCAGTGCTTAGACACTTATTTTTATGGAACAGTAAAAGGCCTCAGAGTAGCAGTCACCAAATTACTGATGGAATAAATCTTTCACCTTCGCTTACTGGGTTTAGCGCATGCACACTTCCCTTAGGAAAAGGGAAAGAATCAGCAGTTAGCTGCAAAGAGCACAGAATTTACATCTGAGTAATTTCACCTTCTTTTGACAAAAAAAGAGCAGAGCTCCTTATCATCATCCCTCATATGGAAAAATTGAATAGAAATGGGTGAGGTTGCATTACTATTGTGGGGCAGGAGAGACCCAGCAATAAGCTCTGGGATGAAAGGAGCAGACACATGTCTTAGGCGTGAATGAGGCTGAGGGCTGCTGGTACATGCTCTGGGGTAAGAGAGAGAAAATGAGGCTTCCCACCTCCCTTCCAGTGCGAGGCAGACTGCCATCCAGCTCCTGGAAGCGTGGTGTTCTCCTTGCAGTGCAAGGAAGGAAACTTTTTGCATCCAAGTGTCCCAGTATGGCACTTTCCCTTGACTAGAGGCATAGAACCTGGCACACCAGCTGGGACAAAAACCCCAACCAACCAAAGCTGTGGAAAAAGCTGGATTCTTGACAGAAGTTTAATTGCCAGAAAGGATCCAAGAAAGGACTTTTCCCATTGCAAAATGCATGGTGTAATTGGAGAGCCTGCAGCTGGCAGTTTGAGGAGGACACAGCCCATGGGCTACTTGTCCTAATCTTAGAATGGCATGTTCACTGTTTCCTGTACCTGGCCAGCAAGCTTCACACTGGCGAGAGCCACATACAGTCAGTGCCTCTACCAGGAAAACAAGAAATGCATGGAATCATTCCAGCCTCACAGCTTTGATCAGATCCAAAGAAACGGAGCTGTGTTCTCAGACTGTAACTCAACATGAAAACACAACCACCCCAAAACAAGAGGTCAGATAGGCCAAGAGGAAGTGCTATATCTTTTCTGGGTAAATGCAAAGGGCTATGAAAGGGCTGGAGAAAAAGATACTATGAGGGAGGTAGCGCATCCACCAGACACTGAGCACCTGCAGCTCCTCAGCCTCAGCTGAGTCCTCTGTTCAGGTTGTGCCATGCCCAGATATCCTAGAAGCTGGTATCCTGAGCCAAATCTCCCAGTCCATCCTCCCTTTCCCAGGGTCATTCATTTCCTCCGCTTTCCAGCCTGCCTTCCCTTCACAAAAAAACAGCTTACAGCTGGGAAATACTCTCCCTCCCCATTTATCTAGCCATCACTTTTCTTGTGCAGCAGTTTGCCCTGCTGCCCTGCTTACCTCACCACTTCTTTCACTCCCCTTATGTGACAATTCCCTTGCCTGCAGTTACTCTAACAAAGGCTGAAAAGGTGGTGGGGAAGGTGCTAGAAGTTCCCTCAGAGGAGGCAGTTGATGTGGCATTTGTGGCTGGATGCAAGAAAGCTGGTCCAAGGTGTAGGGGAAGTTTATTGGGGGAGATGTAGTCAGAATCCTGGAAGAAGGGAAAGGCAGACACCTACTGGGGCTTACACACCTAGGAGAAAGAAGACAGCATTTATAAGGACCATTTGTTCACCTCTCTGAGAGAGGGAAAGGCCCTTTTCCACAGTGCAAACAGGCCTTAGCCATGCTGCTCTCTACCAGGTTTTTCAGACTAGAGAATGCTCCAAGAGCTTTACTGTAACCTCCTTGATTTGCTTTTAATCTAGAAACTAGGAGTCTAAAGAAATTCCTTCTTTAGAATTATTTCAAGTTTCCACAACTATTTCTTCAGCCCCTGTAGTGTGGTGACCCAAAGGCTATGGTCCATACATGGGCCAGATTGGTATTTCACCTCCAGCTATGCTGAAGGAGTGGTTGTGCTTATGAGACAGCAAGTCCCTCCCAGGCACATCAGTATGAAGTGGGAAGGAAGGAAGGAAGGGAGGGAGGGAGGAAGGAAAGGAAGGAAGGGAGGGAGGGAGGGAGGGAAGGAAGGGCTTTGCTGTAGTTTTCGGAGAAACAAATGTATTCCTTTAGCAGTGGATTTTGGGGGAACTTTCTGACTGAGAAGCAAAAGAGTGTTGAGGGGGAGGGGTGGGAAGTGTGGTGCTGGTCATGCATTCGTAGTGGTGGTAAAGGAAGTGGAGGTATGAGCTTCCTTGCTGATAGTTTGTTATTTTGAGGTCTCCGCCTGTAATAAAACAATTGTTGCTTAGTTTGGTTTTCCCTGGTGTCAGATACTAGAGATGAAGAACTGAAGTTTCCTTTCATCAACTTTGATTTCAAGCCTTTCTTCTCATATTGCTTGATACACACATAGCAAAGAAAACAAGCTAAATGTGGGATGACAGCAGGGCTGTGGGAGGAGTTGCACTATCCAGTCTCCATTCTTCTCAGCCTGTTGTCGAGCCAGGGGATGGAAAGCTTCTCTCAGCCCTGGTATTTCCTCCCCCCACGCACACCCACCTGAGTGTTTCATTGTCAAAAAAGCAGAACAGCACAGGGGCATCCCCAAGCAGATGCTGGCATCCTGCGAGGATGTGGAATGGCTTCTCACAGGAGACCCACTGGTAAAGGAAGGGTGATGGTGATGAGGGCAATAAATATTGAAAGGGATGGGAGGGCTGAGAAGGTGTATGGGAACGTCCTTTACTGAGCTGCTCCATCTGCTCACTGCAAGGAAAAGATGGGGAACAGACACTTGGCTTGGAAATACTTAGTTTGCTTACAGCGAAAATTACTGAGCCTGTGCTCTTCAGCTAGGGCTGAAAGATTCTGCGGGAATTGCTAGTTTTCTGGGATATTTGAAAATGCTCCTATATCCTATCTTTCCAAACCTCTTGCTCTCAGCCTGGGTGATTGGTGCCATATGTAAGAAACTCTGCTTTAATTCCCTGCTAACTCTTGACCTTTATAACACATATGCAGGCTTCTCTCTAGCTCGTTTGCTTTTCCCAGCCTTTGCTCATAACTTGTTCCCAATCTGTCAGACCAGGCCAGCAGAGACCAATTCAGAGGTGGACAAGTCATCATCACCCTCAGTGGCTCAGCTAGCAGGGAAGTTCAAAGAGCAAGCAGCCAGTATTACTGGAAAAGAGGTAAGGTGCTCTGCAGCCACCAGCAAGTAATTGAGTGGGAAATGAGGCATTTTCCTCTGCCTGTAGAAGTTAGAGCATCAGTGATTGGAGCATGAATCCACCTTGATTTTGAATCTTTGCAAAGGATTTGTCTCCTGGTGCAATGCAAGTTATGACAGTGTCTTCCATGCATTGCTGATCTGTGGGTGAGTATTTTGGTAGAGCCAAACCTCAAGACAACTAGACACTGTCTATACCTACCCATAGCAGACATCAATGCCTGTACTATCTGGGCTGGCTTCTGTGGGCAAAGTGCGACAGTGAATAATGACGTAGCTAATACTGAGCCATTGAAAGAGAAAGCAAACAACAGATTCTGCAGTGTAGAAGCCAGTGGCAGGTCACCAGCACCTTGTTTACAAAAGGAGAAAGTTTCTTCCAGGTAATTCCTTCTGTACAGATGTGAGAAAGAAAGCTCTTTACTTGCCCTCATTATCCCTTCCCAATGACATTTTAGACTCTGCCTATCTCATATCATACTGAAACTGCATTTTATTGGGTGCCCGCTATGCCAAGCATTACTTCACAAGCTGTCTTTCACCAGATAACCGAAACACCCGAATACCTCTCTTAGGAAGAAAGGAAAATCACAGTATTTATGGATGGAGGTTGACATTTTAGGAGAGCCCCCTGTATCATTATGTACTGGTTTAGAAGCATATATGTTTATTGGTGGCCCTCCTCAGTCAGTGAGCACCTCTTTAAAACTGAACTGCTTCTTTCTGCTGCTCAGCTGATTTCAGCATGTCCCAGGCTGCACCTAAGGAGATCCTCCCTGTCCTTGGCTGGATGCAGTAATGACCTCTACCCTGCAGTGCTGGCATACCATCATCTACCAGAGGGTAGCACTCCCATAGCCAGACTCCAGGATGGGAATAGTCAGTCTCTTCCCAAGCACTTTTTTTCCCTTCTAGTCCCCAGTGCACCACTCCATCCATCCCATTACAGTAACTTCCTCCCTTTAAGGTATGGGATTTAACTGCACTAACTGCCTCACCCTTCAAAAGGCAGCAAGTTCCCAGACCTTTCTTGTGTTATATCTGCAAACTTCTGCTACTCTCAAGCCAAGGCAGTGTGGAGGGGTCTCACAGTGGGAGTAAGCTAATTTTCTCCAGAGACAGAGGAGGACAAAGTTTCCTGTCTTTTCCAAGTCATCTGTCCACTTCGCCATTGGCTTTCTCAAGCTGGCTTCAGATTAATGGCTGAGTGGATGGTCTTTAACCCTTGCTTGACTCATGCCAGCAAAGGGGAACTTATCAACCAGGAAACCTCTGATACATTCATTGTGGCACAGGACAGCATTTGATGGCTGCAAAATGGTGAGGTATCAGTAAGACATGACATTATTGCTTTCTAATGTGACAAAGCGATAAGGGCAGGGCTGCCTTCGGCCACTCAGAGATGCAGCATTGCCATGGGTGCAGCATCATCAGCAGTTAAGTGACATCTCCAAGACAGCCAACTCTACAGTGGGCAAAGTGCCATAATTCAACTTTTCACATGCCCGGCTGTTAGAAGGTAACAGAATTATTAGATTGTGGATATTATCCAAGATCCACAATATTATCTGAGTATTTTGTCTGTTAACACATTAAAAGTGTGTTAATAGCTTGGCAGGAGATGACAAACCTGGCATAAAAATAGAGCTTGGCTTCAAGACCGGAGCAATAGTTATGAAGGAACAACTCCATAGCTTCTGTGCTATGCATCTCTGTGAGCACTCTTGTACCTCTGAAAACCCGAGGATATTTAGAAAGAACTGATGTCTCTGCCGTTAAATTTTCTTGTTCCTTCTCCCTGGAGAATCTGTTCCTTAGCCAGCCTAAAGGTTACAGCTGAACTCTTGTCTCTGTGAGCTGCTCTTCTTCATTAGAAAGAAACTAATAAGGCTATAGGGCATGTTAAAAAAGTCAGAATTCCCCCTTTTGCCCCTAAAATAGGTCAGATGCAAAAAAGGAAAATCATGATCCAGGTAGGCAGCTTTTTTTTAAACGGAAATCCTGGTAATAAGACAGGAAAGAGAACAATAGCAAGCTGTTGCAGTGTGAGGGGTCTCCAGCAGGATGCTTTGAAGATTAAGCTTCTGAGAAGGCTTCTTCACCCTCTACAGCTTAGAATAGTGTCCTTTGCACGAAGCTGAAATGCCATGGTTCATCCTGTGGAAGGAAATAGAGACTACTTTTCCAATACTAGGGTTGGGCTTGAGATACTACAAGCACACGTAGCATGCTGGTCACAGCCTACATGCTAATGTCTTGTGCTGTCTTTGGATGATGCATTTAGGCAAGCTAAGCCCTGCCATCCAAGCAGGTCACTTACAGAGTGTGCCCTTTGGTGCCTGAATTTCATTTCCTTTTTAAAAAAACACTGATTTCCCTGCTGCTGAGTTGGTTGTTTTCTTCTCTTAGGTACCACCACATAAGCCAACTCGGAGGAAACCACCATGCTCCCTTCCATTGTATTCCCACAAAACTGAGACAAATGACAACGACAAGGAAGTGAGTACCAGTTTAATAGAGGGACAAAGTCTCTCCTGTATGCCACCTCTTCTCTCCTGAGACATGAGCGTGAAGTTTGCAGAAAGGTCAGGATGTGCAGCAAAAGACATCAGTCATGCAGCATCCCTGCTCACACACGCATACTCAGTGTCAGCTCCACGTTGTATTCTAGACTTATAGCATGGATACACACCCCATTTCTACTGCTTTTGTTTTTACTCTTAGAGCACTGATGGATCCAGCCAGTTACCACCTTTGAAGCATTTTAAAGCAGGAACTGCCAACATTTATTAGATTTAAACAGTGCTTAGCACAGGGGACACCCATGATGTTTGTTGCCTTCAGATGAACTGTAAAGGTTTGAGTATAATGGTGAAATAGTTCTGCTCTTGAGATTTTTCCTTTATCAGAAAAAGGGAATAATTAATACAGAGTGAAGAGCGATTTAGTCAGCAGTACCCCCAGAACATTGTCCTGAGGTGTCCTCCATACAGCACCCCCAAATGAGCAGGTCCCCATAAGCTGTCTGCTACTCACTAAAATGCATGCTTAGTCCCTTTCCAGTCACTTCTGTCCTTCTGTATTTCAGGGTATGAGGTCTACCCACCAAATTTCACATTTTCACCTGCCCTTAACAAGGGGATGGTTCTTTATCCTTCTGTTCTGACAGCTACAGGCTCTTGCTGCCTCCATGCCAAAGGAGCACAAGCTTTAAAATCTTACATTTCTTTCCTTTCACTTTCAACCTGGAAAATCTATATGCCCCTTCTTAAAGCAGTGCTCTCCCTTTCTTAAATTGTTTTCAGCCTTTCACAGCTCTGTCTTTCTAGCCACTTGGGCTTTTCTTGCACATACTAATTAGATAGCCTTTAACTCTGTTAGTCAAGTAGTGGCAGAAAGTCTTTCCTGTCATAAAAAGTTCACAATGTTTGCCAACGTTAAGGTTTGTATCCATTAAGAAATAGAATTTTAATCTGTCTGGTCCTGAAATAATACCGGGGTAAATGTGTCACAGGTTATCTACCTTAGTGAAGGCCATGTAGCAGCAGATCTATTACACATCACCTAACTCAGGTACTTCAGCCAGAAAGCAGACAATCACCTTCTCTCCCATAGAAAGGATACATGTATGCAGAACCCTAGGATGGCCAGAGAACAAAAGGAGGGCATGGTAAGGAAAGAAGAAAGCAAACTTTTGCATGAAGACATCATATAAGTCTTCATTTGCTCCCCGACTAGTACTTTCTGCTTCTCTCTTCCAAGTTTTCCACCTTCACTGTATTTCCTCTTTTCCACTTACTTTACTGTGACTTTTTCATGTTTCATTTTGTTTTGCAGAGGCAGCCTCCAAATGCATGCCCTGTTCCCAAGGTCAAGGTGAAAAGCTCCCCCATGATTGAAAAGCTGCAGGTAGGTCCTGGAGGAGCCCACATAGCTGCCGCAGCAAATAAAAATTGATTGGCATTTGTCATAGTTGCTTTCCCTGCAGAGCAGCCACGAGGGAAGGGGATCCAGGAGTCAAGGATAACATCTAGGTAAGCAGGACAGAGGCCTTACTGAGGAGGGCCCAGTTCCACAGCACACAAACAAGACAGGGAGAGCAGGTCTAGCGATGCTACCCAGTATCAGAAACTGTCTGGTGATCCTCAAACACGTCCACAGGCAGGTCAGTGTGTGGGTCAGGATCATTTGGACCTGTGGGGTATGTATGTGGTTGGGTATGGCCATTGAGTAGCACAGCTCAGGTAGAAAGCAGGGACAGGCACCTCAGTTTAAATGCAGCTCATGAGAGAAAAGTGAACGAAACCCTGGCTGAGACTTCTTCCAGCTCTTTGCAGCAGTCTAAATTGTAGAATCATAGAATGATTTGGGTTGGAAAGCACCTTAAGATCGTCTAGTTCCAACCCCCTCCCATGGGCAGGGACGCCTCACCCTAGACCATGTTGCCTAAGGCTCTGTCCAGCCTGGCCTTGCAGACTGCCAGGGCAGAGTTCTTTGAGGAGCCTGTTGCAGTTCCTCATCACCCTCATCACACTCATTACTATGAGTAAAGATATTCTTCCTTGTATCTAATCTCAACTTCCCGTGTTTAAGTTTAAACCCAAATCCCTTGTCCTGCCACTACAATCCCTGATGAAGAGTCCCTCTATGGCATCCTCATGGGCCCCTTTCAGATATTGGAAGGCTACTATGAGGTCTCCACACAGCTTCTTTTCCAGGCTGGACAGCCCCAACTTTCTCAGCCTGTCTTCATACAGGAGTGGCCGTTATATATTAAATTAGATCACCTGTACCCATTCAGGGAGCCGGCGCAGCTAAAATCCTAGCAGCGGAGAGTGTGCTTCAGGCTCTGGCACTCCCCTGCGCATGCCCAGAAGCTCTGTGCTTCCCTCACCTTGATTCCTCATTACGCACAAACACACTTAGTACCTCTTGCCCTTATTGTGTCTCTCCACAGGGCCTGATTGGTGGCACTGAGGGCAGCTCAGCACCTGATAGCCTGTAGACATAGTGGCCTGCTGCTGCCAGCTGCCTCTCCTGGCAGCAGGTGCAACTCCAGAGCTCAGTGCCTACTGGCTGCTCTGACACAACATAAGTGTATTGATAGCATTGTCCCTTTAATGCACCCAAGGACATTTGCCTACAAGAGTTTTTTTGTGACAGATCAGCAGGAAGTGTTTTGCCACAATTTGTCACAAGCTTGCTTCTTTTTCCATGGTCTTCTTGCTCCTCATGACTTCACAGATCATTCAGAAGACCTGCAGACCAGTCCTTAAAATGAGAGGTCTGCTTGGGCACACACAGGGGTGGTTTAAATCTTGAAGTGATTGCTGGCTGCTTGTTCAGGCTTTCTCCCACCTCAGCCACTGTAGACTGGCAGGCTTGTCTGGGTCACTGGAAAATCCCAAAAGGCGTCAGGATGACAAAACCAGACATCTTGAGATCCAGCTCCTGGGGAAAGGCAGAGGTCCAGTCATAATTTCTCTGCCTGAATTTGTTTGTTGACAGTGTCACCAGGAAAGACCCATAACCAGAAGGTATGTGGGTTGTGATAGCTGAGAGATGCGGCAGCTCCCTGGCGGGAGCAAGGGTTCCTCCATGTGGTTACCACATTTGTAGTGCACACTGGTGTCATTCAGTCCATGACGGGGATGTTTTCTCTGCAGGCCACTCTGGCTTTTGCTCCAGCTGCTCTGCTGCCAGGAGCATCTCCCAAAAGTCCTGGTCTGAAAGCCCTGGTTTCTCCGTTTGGTACCCCCCCCTCGATGCCCAGCAGCCCCAGAGTTCAGTCCCAGCCCAGTGAAGTGAGTGAGATACCAGTCAGCTTTGATCAACCGCCAGAAGGCACTCAGCTGCAGTTCTATAACAAGGTACAGTATGTACTAGGATTTCTCCATCACAGAAGGGTAAGGCTTGCTTATTGCTTGGGGATGAAGAGGAGGCTGTAGCCCTCAGTCCGAGGTTCAAAACAGCCTGTCAGTGTAGCTCTGTGGAGCCTTGTCTCTGCTCACCTGCATGCAGAGGTTTGTGCTCCAGCAGCTTTTCCCAGCCCAGTTGGTAAAGTAATGAAAGTGGCAGGACCCAGTCACTTCAGCTCAGCAATAACAGTGTGGCTGGTACCTGGGCAGGAAGTGCTGTGAGAAGGTGGTGCCATGTGCAGCACATGTCAAGGATGGCTAGGTGCAGTTTAGGGAGCCATGCGGAGCACAGTGGTTAACAGGTGTCCTCACAGAGTGCTCAGCACTTAAATGGGGACCTGTAACCTGCATTCACCATCATCAGCTAGACTGCTCCTTCCTCAACCACCAAACTGCCAAGAGTAGAAAAGACTGAGATATCCAAAGTCAGCAGCATCTTTGTAATGATTGCAGCATCCTTGGGGTTAGGGTCTAACTTGGACAAGGAACCACAATTTTAATTGGGACAATGATCTCTGTCACCATCTTTACAGAAGGAAATGATGCATGTATTAGGGAGCTGCTTGTCCTATAAAGTAGTCTTTCATTGGCAGAGAACTGCCTTCTCCCTACCTCCCAGTAGCAGAGCATGGAAAGTGAGGCCACCAAGGTAGCAATCAAGATTTTTCTGCTATTTTCCTCTGTTGTGCTTTCATGCTTTCCAGTACTTTTTTTGACTGCTTCAATGTCTGCTTTTCCTGCCTCCAAGGTGCGAACACGGGCATTGATAAAACGCAGGCCCCCCTCCAGGAAGTTCAGACGATCTCTGTCTGAGTATGGAGATGGGGAAGATTTAGGGGTCAACATCTCTCCAGAAAATGGTGCCAAGGAAGACGAGGATGAGGTATTTGGGCCCAAGGGCAAGACAGAGGAGGCAGAAACAGGGAGCAAAGAGCAAAAGAAACACACAGGGTCTGATGGAAAGCCCCCATCAAGGAGAGGATCCAGCAGATCAAAAGGTGAAGAAAAAGCAAAAAAACAGGCAGAGGAAATGACTCCTTGCAAGAGTAATGCAGGGGATACAAAGGAGGAGTGTCATTGTACCCCAGAGGAGAACTCTCCCCAACCTCCCTCTGGCAACAAGGAGGAGAAGGTGTGTGAGGGTCCTCAGGAAGAAGAGCAGCAAGACAGTGCCTGTGAACAGGAAAAGGGGTACAAGGAGAAGGAAGAAGCCGAAGCAAAGGAGACCAGTGAGAGCACAGACACATGGAGAACTTCAGAAGAAACGCCACTGGCACCTGAACCGCTGCCAGACGTGGTGGGTTTAGAGACTGCTAGTGAGCCTTCAATGTCAGCTACGCAGGACCAGGGCACAGTGTAACCATGACACACAGGTAAGACAGGTCAGCATGATGACAGCTCCAAAATACCAGAATGTTTTGCTTATTATTGAAAATAGCAATTTTCAATAATTTTTGCTGCTCCCCACACCTCAGAAGTATCAAATCTCAGGCCTGCAGAGGCTGCAAGGCAGAGAATTTAAAAAACCCAAACACCCCTCCTGGATGGTGTTACAGAGAATATGGAGAAGAAGCAAAGCTGATTCTGGATCTAGTAAAATGGTGCCTCTGTTTACCAGGCACCCTGCTCAGTTGCTGGTTTGAAGGCAATTTTAAAGTGCTTTCAGTAAAAAGCACTTTTCCCCAACAGTAACCACCTATGTACTATCTCAGTATGCCTCCTTACATATACATATTTATATGTGTGCACACATTGTAGATATGCATGCATACATATATATTCTCTCTCTATATATATGTGTTTAGCTTGTTGGCTTTGCTAGCAAAAAAAGTCTTTGCACATGTACTAATTTCCTGATCAGCCCTGTAAGCATGCAGACACAGGCCTCTGCCACTTGACATAAAAGAGGATTTCCACTGGCTCAAGTAGACCTTGTTGCATGTAGGTTCTTACACATTCTCTAACCACTGATAATATAGCCACAGATGCCTGAAGAAATATATCATTCCACCTCAAACACCTGTTCCTTCTTCAAATGCCTCCTTGGTTTGTCAAGAAGCAACAGAAGGAAGCAGGCTAGTGCTCAGGCTGCATCTTGCCTTTGCGTCCTAGCACAGAAACTATCAAAATACCCCCCAAAGAAATACCAAAGTCATAGACCCCACACCCCAGCACTGTATTTACTTAGATACATCATTATTTTGTGTAATTTCCTTTCTTTTCCCCTCTTAAAAGGACGTACCCAATCAGGGCACAGAAGACTTAACATGCAAATAGGAGCCATCTAACTCAATCAAGGTGGAAGCTACAAGGTGGGAAACCTTCAGTGGCAGAAGAGGAGCAGAACACAGATATACCCAGAGGTCCATACTCATCCCTGAGCTGAGTGGCAGCTCACTGTCTCTCTGCTTTGCACCATCATACTTTGGGACAGCTGGAACAAGAGACTGGCTTGCAGTCGCTTCAGAGCTCAAAACTGAGGTGGTGTCTGACATTTGTTGGTGATATCTGGGGACTGAAAGACCTGATACATGCTGTCCTGGAGCTGACAACCTCTACCACTCCTGGTCTCTCTGCTTCTTCATCCTGCTCCAGAATGTCTTTTCCTTCTCCCCTGAATTGGTCTTAGATGAAGTTCATCAGTTACATACATACACGTATGGTGCCTTTTTGGAAGCTTCTTTTGAAACATTTTGGATTTTCAAATTTCAGTAAATAATGTTTTAACAGTAGGAAAAAGTATGTTTTCTCCATATATGCTGTATGGCAGACAATGTGAACCCTGAACATGGGAAAACTCATAAAGCATAAAGTCCCTTTGAAGTGGGGTTGAGCTGGCTGACCTGCGAAACAGAAAGCTATGCTAGGCAGTTTTTCTGTGTGCTTCGTCTTTGGGGTGGTTTTAGTGCTGGTGAAAAGTAATCAACAGATTTTATGCACAGAAAATGTGCTGATGTGTAGCTGTGATGTGCTGCTTAGGTAAACAGAGCAACTTTTTTATCTGGCTCTGGACTCCAGTCCAGATTTAGAAGGGCTGCCTGTCCATCAGTCTTTCTCACTTCCAGACCCTATCCAGTCTGATTCTCTTTTGAAACTTCCAGTTTCTTGCCACCAAATACCACTCATGATAGAAAGCGTCCTGGTTCACTGGGAACAGCTGGTTTATTTTATGTAGGTCAAAGAAGAGGTCTTAGATGACTGAGTCTCCAGTCATATGGCCTGGCTGAATATGAATTGGTGAAGGTCAGATAGTCAGTCTCTCCTAAGTATTTAGACATTGTACTAGAGTTGCATTCACTCTTCAGGTACTAGTTAAGTCATGGGTCTAGCAGTTACTAAGCCAAAAATAGCTTTTCATATGGAGAGTATTTGTTGCCCGTAAGAAATAACTTATTTGGGAAAGACAGATAACAGACCCTCCTGACAGCAGTGCTTGAAGCTGTATCTGCAGTACTGAATAAAAAGCTGCTCTGGCTCAAGGCCATGGGGCTTATGTCCACAGCATGACATAAAGCTGTGGGCAAGTTTGGGCTCACTGGAGACAGCTAGCCAGGCTTGTCAAAAACTGAGCCAAGGAGTCAGCTAGCTGTTAGGTGGTGTGAACAGTCAGGGATGAATGCCTGAACCTGCCATCAGCCACCTGGTACCCAGCAACAGATGCAGCTGCCGAGACCAAGAGCAGAACCAGCCAGCTCCTCATCCGTGATGAAGCTCCTCCTAGCAAACATTAAGCTGAGCAGAGTCAGAGGCTCAGGTTCTCCCTGTCTCTCTGAACAGGAACAAGCATTTTACACACACATCTGACCTTGAGTGGACTCTGCAACACATCCCCAGTGGTTTTGAAGGTTATCTGCTTTCTGTTCACCAGCTGTAAAATCACGAAGAAAGAAGTGGCTCTGTTCCCTGCCTTTCTTTTTCCCAAGTGAGAGCACCAAAGTGTCATTTGCTGAGAGCCAGCAGTGCTGACCTTCTCATGTGGACTTGTTAGATACAGAGGACCCCATATCTTTTTGAGCCATGCTGTGGAGCATTGTTATCTTTGAATCCATTTAAATCTGTTTGTTAGAGCTTGTATTCCAGGGCAGGCTGCAATTATTCACTGTACCCTGTTTCTTCTCTCAGCAGAGTGTCTCATCTGGATGTGAGTGATTGTGCCTTACTATATATATAGATATATGTGTGCCTGTTTAGAGAATGAGTATGTGTGTCCTGAGCAAGGGAATGGAAATCTGAGGGAGAAATAGAAGAAATAAATGGTGGAATAAAACCAAGCCAAAACAAAATCTGTGTTTTTCCTCATGGGGAGATGAAGGAGCCTGAGGAAGGATGGAGAGACCCAACAATGGAAAGAAAAATAGGGGTGCCATTTCAACAGTTTTAATTTAATTTATGGTATTTTTTTATTTTGGCGGAACATCAGTAACCGACGTGCTTAATCCACAAAGGAAGGTGTTCTTTGGGGAAAGCGGTGACCACGCTCCCTGCCCCAGCTGTGCAGGTATTGTGTACCAAGGAACAGAAGAAAGCGAAGCCATCTCACTTAGTGCCATTTCTCCAACAGCATCCTAGTTCAGGGGAAGCACAAAAACCTGCAAGGTGACACACAGTACTCCTTCCTGTGAGATTTCCCAAGCTTCTGGCAGTCATCAGTTTAGAGACTTTCTGTGCCAAAAGTTGCATCATCATCTCCATCCTTGATGGCTTTACAAGTTGCAGGAATACTATCCATACTATCAGGGAATGTTGGCTTGGGCAGCGTGGTGGTGTATCCACAAGGGATACCTGGTCAAAGAGTTTTGACTGGAACTTGACCATAGCTTAGCTTGGTGTACTTGGTGGAGGGTGCCTATTCTGTCCCATACATGTCTGTCAAACTGACAGGCGTATGAGTGCTGATGGCCAAACAGGAAAATGCCCTCAGCAGTACAAATCTGATACAATTTATGCAATTCCGCTGGTGTGGATAGTGCCTCAAAAGTAAAAGCACCTGACAGAACAGATGACCTTTAAACTGGGGGGACGGGTGGAAAACAGCAAGAATAAATATGAAGCAGAGAAAGACATGCAGCCCAAGAGCAAGAAGACTGTAGTTGCTCAGTTTAGCTGGGATCTTACTGGGTTTATGGTTATTTTTTTATTGGATTGTGTTTAAACCGTACTGCGAGCCACCAGAAAGTGTTGGATGGTTAAGGACTAAGAGCAATTACTGACGGGAGGAATAAGGCTCTTTTAAAAGATCTGAGATGCAAGGGAGACTGGTTTGAAGGTGTGGAAATATGAAGGGGATGCTTGCGGCTGACAAGAGGCATTTGCAGGATATAGCACATCAGGGACGAAGTGGGAGCCAAAGCTGCAGCACTGGTTCAGAAAGGAAAGGGAACGCAACTGCCTCCTCTGGGCCACAACACATGAGAAACACTCCCAGCTGCTGAGGCACTT
>JAVHNF010064672.1:0-14405 GCA_034783455.1 Micropsitta finschii
AAATAATGCTTTTGGACCTGCACGTCTGCAACATAGCATTTATTTTACTTTTCCTTAAACATGTCAGAGTCTTTAAAAGATTTTTTTCTTTTTTCTCAGTGGAAAACTTGGAAATTTGTTGCTTTCTATTCTGACTTTGATTTAAGTCAGACTTTGAAATCTCCAGAGTAGTACTGTAAGATGAAAAGAAACCTAAAGGAACTGGAAACATTTCCTGGATCATTGAGCCATTGCCCTGTCATCTCAGGCTGTATATATGATAATCCTGTGCGAATAAAATTTCCATCCTTCACACAGCTCTCTGCCTAGGAGCAGTTCTGCATTCTGGCTCACTTCTAACAAAACGTGGTCAGGAACTGTAAGAGAGTGGTTAATCCTTCAGGTCCCTGCTTGATACCAAAAGACTGTAAAGTATGAGGAAAACATAAAAAAGAATGAGTAAAAAGGTGAATAGGCTAGTATCAGTGAGCTATCACCTTTATGCTGTTAGTTTGGATGAGACATTGGTGTTCTGCTGCTTCTGCTGCTGAGAGTATTCTGAATGGTAACGGTTTTGGTCCCTGAGGGGCAGAGTAGAGCAGCTGAGACAACATTTAATCCAGCAGATGAAGGTACAGTAAATGCCACAGGCAGTGTTCAATTTTGTGTGTTAGCAGCAAGGGATAGACATTTAAAAAGTGGAGAAATGGCAACCTTGTGTGATGGGATGTGATGAGAAAACATTGCATTTGTCCTGAGTTGGCCTCTTATGTAATTAACTACACTTTCTGCTGCTACTTCTTTGTGATGGAAATGGCTAATGAGTAGAAAAAGATAAATTGATGGCATAAACATGTTTCCCACACATAATTAGAAGGGTATTGTATGACACTTGGAAAAATATGTGAAATACATCTAGGAGAATCAGACAGAAACTCATGTTTAGTGCTAAGGGCCTAAAGGACATTCCTTCTAAACCACAAGGAAGGTTGTAGAATAAGGCTACAAGAATGCTGATTGGTCTTTCATAGTACATTATGAAAACAATTAGGGTTTTACAGAAAAAGCCTTACAGGATAAGATGTCCAACTTAAACATAGCAGAAAGCTATGTTTAAGTTTTGCTACTTAAAAAAAAAAAAAAAAAAAAAGCTAGTTTTGCTTTGTTTTCTTTAGTCCTCTGTTAGCTTTAAGAACTTGAAACACCTGAAATCTCACAGTGATTATCACAAAAAGGAATCAGATCAGAACTATTTTAGTTGCGTATTTCCCAAGTAAGAGATTAGGCTTTCTTATTCTTTCCATTAGATACGTACACCATTCTGAAATATGTGTGCTGAGTTGTGTGCAGAAGTGTCCAAATAATATTCCTGAACACCCGCAGTACCAGAATCAGTAGGGCAGTATTCATAAAGCACCCAAACTACTTATCCTTGCAAAGGCAACACTTCTTTAAGTACATCTAGACCCACACTGGTGTATCTGTGTGTAGCTGTGCTATATTGTGCAAGCTTAATGAGCTGGATTGCTGTTAAACTGAAGATCTGTGTGGTGCACACCATTACAGACTGTTGAAATGTCCTGTGCTGCACAGCATTATCAGTTGATTGTTACTGAGAATCTTGAGTGAAATTCTGACCAAATGAAAGCAATGGAAAATAATGCCATTAACAAAAATAATGAGTGTCGTATATAACCAGGATTTTTTTATCTATCTAGATCAGTTCCATAAAAAATCCCATGTTCTAGGAAGCATCATTAAGCATTAATTTATCTGAACAATATTAAAAAGAAAAAAACACCCTGATTGTTTTCCCAAGTTGCCAGAGTACTGAGCCCCTTTTTTCATAATGCTCAATTCTGTCCAAACTATTAAAACTTGGGACCAGATTCCAGATCCTGAGTCCAGATTTGTCCTCTCTCTACAACCCAGCCCTGCAGGGGAGGGAAACAGACACAGAAGCTAGGAGGAAGAACAGAGAATTTCCAGACCGGAACTGGCAGGGACTGTGGTACATCTTGGGTATCCTGCTGTACCTAATTTATCATCAGTCATGTCAACTGCACTGTAGGACAGCCCCATCAACTAACTGAAAAGGACAGCATCTAAACCTACATATTTCTTTTGGTGAGACTATTAGCCTGGATTATGCCCTAGGAGGGAAAACCAGGACTGAAATAAAACTAAACCACACACTCCTTGGCAAACGAAGGACACCAGGGTGTTCATATACAGAATGGCAGGCAGTCTGGTAGAGGCTGTCATCACTGAAGTGATTTAATACAGGTGTTCATTAGATATGCTAAAATAGTAACATTTTCTGCTAATGAACAAAGCTTTTAGTAACTTTTCATGAAACTGGTTTCCATTGATTGTCTGCTGCCTTGTATCATGTCTGCACTGCTCCATGCCCTGTGGGAATGTTGAGAAAAGGAGGTGTATTCCCATTCCGCTGGTATGGTATTTTATTCCTACCTTTTTAAAGGGGCTTTACATTTAATGAATCCTGAAAATGATGTCAGCAAGACTTGTGGGAAGGTTACTAAAGCTTTGGAGTTTCCTTGCCTGCCTGAAAGAGACCATGCTGAGTGGGTAGATCGGTTTGTTTTTCATAGACAGTGAATGAAGATAAAGGTAATCTCATCTCTGAATATTTTTATAGATATTCAGTATTACTGGTACTTAATTTTTTTATCACAGGGAGACTTATTAGCAGTTTCTTGTTGCCAGGACAACAGAAGCAGTCTGTGAAATACAGAATTTGGGAGGCTGGTTACCCTTTGTCTTTTTAGTTTCATGTAAGAGAGAATGAAATGCATATACACTTGGGATATGCATTATTCTCACTGCACAGGACTGTTATCTTATACACTGAATTACTAAAGCTCTTGGCCTATATGATTTCTTTTAAGCTTGAAACTTAAATTGTGTGCATTCTGGTTACTAGTTCATACTAGGATCAGTTTCTAGGAGATAAATATTTTGCCTGTCTCAAAAGACAATTTTGAAAGTTGTTGTCCCCTGCTCTCTTTATACTATTACGTTATGTTTGTTGGAAATAGCTTTTTCACTCCCTGATGATTGCTTGTCACATAAGCTATAGCAGGAGATTTGGATGAAAATGGTAGAGTGAGAAAAGCTGCACTTCAATAGCTTTTTGTAGCATTCTGTAAAACTGGCCTGCCACCTCTTCCTGATTTATGGTAAGGCTGGTTCAGTATAAACTGATTTGAAGAAGTTTGAAAGTCTCAGAATTTTAAGTTTTTTCTGATGAATGTGTACGTGATGTGTTTCGAACTGTAATCCAGCTCCCATTGAAGTCTATGGCAATGTTGCCATCAATTCCTATGGTGCAGAAGTGGACTTATAATGAGCTATTTAACATTTCACTTATCTAAATTGTCACAGCTTGAAAGATGTAATAAAAGACCGGTGGGGTTTTGGAGTGACTGAAGGGCCTGTAAATGTAATCAAAGAGACCAAATTGTGTGTGAGAAGCTGTTTCATCTCAATCTCTTTCATCTGTGGAAACCTGATAGAATTTGTTTACTAGATTCTGGCATACAAAAATGCATAGACAAATGCAGTGTTTAGAACAAGTCCTCAGAGCAAAACCTGACAGATGAGTAGTTTTACAGTTAAGCAGCTTTTATTCTGTAGTTTTAAGTTCTTTGCGTTCTGTCACATAACTTCTGATAAGAAAGTCTTGTTTGCAACCCATACTTAACGGTGTTTTCTTATCTGTACAATAATGAACTTGTATCTTTCTTGGAGAGTATCTGAAAATACATGCTTTAATATTTATGGAGTGTTTTAATACAGTGATAAATAAGATAAAACATTAAAGTTACGTATGTTATCTGGTGTGTTTAATGTAAAAATATGTTTCCTATCTCTAATCTTAACAAATTACAAATTATTTATTATTTCCCCAGGAGTTTCAGCTTCAGAAATTCAGTTTGACTAAATACATCCCATGAGACACTAGTTCAGAAGGACAAATAATCAGATTTTCTTATTAACCCCCCCAAACTCCTCCTCTCACCCCCCCATAAAACCCCCGCGAGCGCGTCACCGCCGCTCTGACCAATCAGTCGCCGCGCAGGGAGGGCCTGCGGGAGGGTTTACGCGTTGCCGCGGCAACAGAAGACTGGCGGAGCCGCAGGCCAATCAGAGGACCGCTGGGTGGGATGCCTTTTCCCCTAGCCGCAATGGTGGGGTGGGGTGTTTTATGCTTATCACGTTGGGGGTCAGTCTCTTTCCTCCTGTTTTAGGCCGCTCCGCACGGGGGATCTTTTTCGGCCCCTGGTTCCCTCCCGGGCTCTGCTGGGGCACAGCTCTGGTGCTTCCTCGCGCAGTGCCAGTGAAGGCTGGCCGGGGCAAAGAGCTGGTTGTGGCCTCCGAGTAGGCAGTCACAGCCCTAAGGGGAAGATTGTGTTGCCCAGCGACAGCCCCTTCCATGAAAAACTGGAGGAGCTGTTACCTCAGTAGAGCCCGAAGTGGCTTGCTTTGAGATGCTACCAACATTCCATGGGTTTGGCTTGAAGTCCAGCCAGTACCGTACAGGGTTTAGTTCTTTTAAACTGTTCGTTCTTTTGCTTTAATTTCTTGGATTAAATTATTAATATTTTGTGTTACATGCTAAGAGGATATGTGGTAAAAGGGTAAATAGGAGAGGTTTAGCCTACAGTGTTGCTTTACTTTTTGTGAGTCAAAGTCCCTATAGATGAGTGGGTAATAATAATAGCACATTAGTCCCACTGAAAATTGCAGGTGCTGCCAGATACCTGTGTTAAGTGCTGCCTTTGTATGCATATGGGGTAAGAGGTTGCTCCATCACTTCGACACCAGGTCACCTGTTCCCACATGGAACAGGACTTACAAACTTCTCCCAACTCAGGGGCAGCTGATGGTTTTTGCAGACCTGGGCTGTTGATCCGGATATGCACAGAGTTTATTTTAACTCTGATGCAGCTGCAGTTATTTCTTTTTTGGCCTTGTACAACCAACACTCATAGAACAGTAAGTATTTGCTGTGCATATATACACAAATATGTATGTTGTTTGTCAGTATTAATACTAAGTTTTGTCACTATGAACAATGAGAAGGTAATAAGGGTGACTGTACTTGTTCTTTTGATATACTTTAGATCCTACAATTAACACATTTTATTGTTTTAGCTACTTAGTCTATTTTTAAACAGGAGCTGTTGCTGAGTTGTTTGTCTTTTTTTAAAGGCTTTTAAACTGACCTTTTTATTTTAAATCCCCTGTGTTCCATAATTGGTATTTTTCTTCCTTAGGGCATATTTCCGTTTTGAATAAACATGTAAGTGCTGCTAAGACTGCTTTGATGATTCTATTATAAGCTATTGTTTATTTCTTTAATGCTCCTAATGTTCTAAGCCCTGTGCACAGATGCTTAATTATCAACACTGATTTAATGTAGCAAAACTGGACTGATTTTAATCAATACACATGCATGCACGTAAATAAACAGAAAAGGAATGTGCATTTTGTTGTAACCAGTCATTTAATAAATCAGTTTTCTCACAGATGGCACTTGGGAAGCCAAAGCCAGCCGTACACCTGAACTGATTATATTGTTCCTGCAAAGATGAGCAGCTCTCCCTCCTGTTGATCGGTCCCTGTGTGAAACAGGAATCCTTAGGACCAGCTAAGAGAAAGCAGTAGCCTCTTGCTTGAGTTTGGGCATCCACTTGGAAACACCTAGATTCCATTCACAAGTGAAATGGTTCGCGAGGGCAATTGTTCCCATGAAGATCTTGCAGTTGGACACTTTGCCTTGACTAGCATTGCTGGCAGATCTCATGTCAGGTTCAGATCTTCAGGGCTATTTTCATGAGATGAAAGAACTCTTAATTAAGTGGTCTTATCTCTGTCAGCCAGGCTCAGAATAAAAATTGATGTGATTTCCTTGAGCTTCACTGCTTGTTATACCCTGTAGACAACAAAAGACACTGGGAAGAATAATGTGAATGTCATTTAACATCAGAAAGCAGCTTTCCACAACAAGATAGACTGATGATGAAATATTGAGTGTGCATAAAAAAACCCCAAAAACTACTCTCTACTTTCTCTACCCTCAAAAAAAAAAAAAAATTAAAATAGTATTTTGAGAATGACTTCCTTGTTTCCTGTACTTTGGAGAAGAGAGAATAGGTTAATGATTTTAGTCCTACCCTCTGTGAAAGACTCGAGTTCTTCCATGCCACAGGCGGCCCAGATGACCTCGGGCAAGGAATCTCCTTCTCTGAGCCTTAATTCTGTCATTTTTCCTAGTTCAGAGAGGATTTGTGAGGCTAAATGTTTTAAAAATTCTGAAGGACTCCACTAATGGACATGGCAGCCAGAGCAAAATCTCAGAGAAACAGCAAGTACTTTCCTTCCCAGATAGCAGAGCGACCTTGACATTGCAGGACCAAATCATCCACTTCCACAACAGTGAGAGCAGAAAGCCCTACACATTCTGCAAGTGAGAAGCAGCTACAAAAGAATTATTCAGATTCCTTTACCAGCAAGGCACTTAACTCCTTCCCTTTCAGCAGGTAAGGAACGAGTTTTGATATCACGGTGTTCCTCATTAGCCAAACTAAGTTAGGTCTTTCATGTCTAGACAGGAGATTTGAACTTCTGTCTTGAGAGGGCCTGGCAATCTTCTACCAAGCACATTAGTTTTTAATAATAATATGTGTGACAGCAGAACAGTTAGGATTGGGCAAATGAGATGCCAGGATCCATTCTCCTTCAGCTGCTTCAGAAAGCTGAGTTCAAAACCTGCACGATGTCAGAACAACACAGCACTAAGACTGTTCTATGCTGATTTTTGTAATTACCCATTCTCTCCCTTTTGTTCCATTCTTCAGTCTATCCTTGGCTAAAAGATGTTGGTTTAGACTTATGCTGTAATCATTACTTCTCTGCATGCACTGAACTCTTGGCAGGTTGCTTATGAAAGATGAGGTGTTACTCTGCTTCAGCATTTGCTCTGTGTGTGTGTGTATGTGTGTGAGGGGAAACCTACAGACCATGAGCTGATAATCATACGTGACCTCCACAGGCAGAGTTGATACCATTTTATAATTAAAATCTTGTCCTGTTTGGAACTGGGGACACTGAGGCACAGTGAGCTGAACTGATTTGACCAGCACCACAAAGGCTAGTGAATGTAATAGGAACATCAAACACATCTCCTGTCATATGACTTCCTTGTCAGGGAATAAAAGGTAGAGTGCAGGACATGTGGAGCTTTTCTGTCCCAAATGGAAGGTGCTTGACTATAAGCACAGTAACAAGCTACTTCTATTTTTTTTCCCCTAACTTTTCTCTAGGCATGTTTCTGCTACTCTATAAAATAATGTAATAATTAAAAAAAAAAAAAAAAAAAAAGAGGATAGGTGACTTGGCTCTCAGACTCAGTTATTTTTTGCACTGAACAACCATTTTTAAATTAAAAAGCAAGTTTTTTCAACATCACAGAGAAACTACTGTCTTTACCTAGATACTGCAGTACATAACACTGGATCCATACAACAGAATTTAGAAAAATCAATAGCACTGGTGCAGAAAATGTGAAAAATATCTGATCTGAGAGCATGGATTAGCATTTTGCTTCCTTAAAAAATATAAGAATGTATTGGAGCAAAAGCAAAGCATTAACATATCAAAAAAGGAAAAAAAAAAAAAACAAACACAGAAATAAATTAGTCAGGAGGGAAACTTTCCTGTTGGTGACTCATACAGTGAAATTCTAATGATCCTGAATTCAGCATTAACAAATTTCAATAGGCTTTTTCTCCAAGATGGATTCTGCAAGAAGAAAACAAGCTACTTCAAAGATTCAGTAGTTTCTTGCAAGAGATAAGAAAGTAACAAGAATGTATCACATGGAGTTTTGTGGTTATTGGCTTTTACTTTTGTTTATTGAATTAATCAAAATCACTTTGGGGTTCCTAATGTAATGGTCCAGGCTTCTGTACTTTTCATTGTAGTTGAATACTGTTAATAATATGAATTATCCTTTACCAGCAAAGTAAATTTAACTCGGTTCCAGACCTTTTAACTCATAACAGATGGATCAGAAAGTCAGGGTTAGAAAAAGCAGCTAAAATATCAGCATGACGTAAAACTTCTATTAGCACAAGACTGTTTCTGGGTTACTTGCTGTTCTCTCAGCTTTTCTGAATATCAAACATTGAATAAAAATTCTTGTATTCATTGAGAGAATCAAAATCTACTAAACTAAAAGAGCTGTGGTTCATTTATAGTAGCCTTCATGCAGCTGAGGAGCTATAAAAATGTCTAAAAATAATGTAATCTAAAATGGTACTTGCAATTTCAGATATCTCAGTACTTTCACATGATGAAAAGTGAGCAATGGACTTCCTGGCAGTCTCCCCTTCCAGGCCTCAGCCCAGACTTGCCTCTTCATAAATCTTGGCACGATGAACAGGAGGAGCCTGAAGACCTGGATGCCATCTGCTCAGTCAAATAGGAAGAGTTACCTCTGGGTGACTTATTTCTTTACATGTCGGCTCTTTGAATAGGTTTACAGTTTGGGACATGGGCAAAGGTTTCCATGAGGAACACAGTGGCAGGCAGCTGATGCTGCCAGAAGTGCTCGATAAAGTCATGTATCACATCTCTGTAACTTGCTTCCACCACTAAAGGAAAATAGTGCATGCAAAGAGCAATCAAAGTTTGACAGAAAATAAAGTTCACCACATTTGTAATACACTCTTGATGGAATAATACCAGGGTCAGTTACTGTTAGAGTGTTTTTTTCCCAAGAAGACACAGGGAGTTTGTTTCTGAGACCAATGGGTTACACTGTCCTTCCAGTACAGGAGGATGCTTCCTTTGCAGATGAGAATATCTGTGGAGCTGAATGCTGCCAGGTATGGCCCATACTGGAAAATTCAATTTTTCTTGAATAGACCCTTGGGTCTGGTTCAGTACCATCACAGAAGAAGGACAAGACCTCATCTTTGCAGCCCATCACTTAAAAACTCCCTCTTCTCACAAGGAGTCAGCTACCCTTAGAAAACATTCAGTATTATGGAGCAGGTCTGTGTTACTTTCTGCCAAGCAGTTAGCATGTCTACCTGCAGATATGTCAGCTGTGCCACTGATCTGCAGATTGGGTGGATCCTTGATAATTATAGACAATTATAATGATCATTTACAGGTAATTATGGAACAACAGACAAAATTCCTCTCTGCGGTTGCCCCACTTAACCCTGATGGTATTATACCACAGTTTAAGTGTGAAGCAAATCTCTCGCCTCTGCATCTGCATCCTGCAGTCTGCCTATGAGTAAACACAGCTTTGTAGGTCAGGAGTTCATCAATTACAGCATCAACCACATCTTAATCCCTGAAATACTCACAGACCCATTGCTCATGGATATGGCCCTATTATTAGGGATGTAGCCAATCCTCTGCTTTCAAAAGGCTTCCCACAAGAAGAAGCATCATTACAAAAATAGAGCAGACTGAGTTTAAGAGAAAGTTGAAACTTAAAGTAGTATTTTATTATTTGCAGCTGCTTCTGTAACAATTAATTGCTCCTAACCAGATCATAGATGTTTTCTCAGCCATGCTTCATCTCACCTCCTACGCTGTGGCTGCACCAGAGGCTTGGTTTCTAGCCACTGGATTTTCTGCAGGTGCAGGGAGAGCTTTTGGGTG
Source organism: Micropsitta finschii (assembly GCA_034783455.1). NCBI lineage: Eukaryota > Metazoa > Chordata > Aves > Psittaciformes > Psittacidae > Micropsitta > Micropsitta finschii. The sequence goes on from JAVHNF010064672.1 coordinate 9,691, forward strand.
TTCCCAAAGCATATGCTACTCAAGCAAGTAATAAATTGCTTAGGGAAAAAGAAGGGGGAGCCAGCTGGATCTGGCCCATGAACTGGCAATTAGACCACAGTGGATTGATGAATGACCAAAGAGAGGTTACTCTAGACTTACCCTTTTAGGGGATAAGTTACACAGAGGATGAAAACACTCAGCTATAGCACAAGGCTTCTTGGAGGGATGCTGAATCTCCTGTCTGAGGATTTATGCTGGTCTTCAGCTGGTGAAGATCAGAGACTAGGAGAATGAGCATATCTAGCACATTCATTTAACACTCCCAGTGCCGGAAGCAGCATAGCAGGCTGTCGATTTGCACAGTTAATTCCCACAGAGGAGAAAAGGAAACATGTCTTAAAAGCATAGAAACCAGGGAGCAGCCTGAACATGCAGTGTTGAAAGGAAGGGGAATTTCCTAAGGGACACAACAGTCTGGATTTCAAAGGTGCTGGCCATCTGCAAAGACCATTTGTTAAGCTGAGCAATGGTTTTTCAGCCTCTGAGGACTAGGAAATGAAAAAGTGGAAGTTAACAGCAATTGCTGAGTGCTTTGTGATTTGATTTGGTTGTTTTTTTAAATTCAGTCCTCTCGCTGAGGAACCAGACCCTCAGCACGCTTGCCCATCCCTGGAAGGCCGTGTAGCAGCAGATCTGGGGGATGCGGCACAGAAAGTCTTCAGGCATGTATCAAACAGTACCCAAATGCCTTCCTGACTACTCTCAGCAATGGTACCGATACTGCACATGAATCAAAAACACAATACAGACACCAAACTTTCCCTGAAGAGAGGTTTGCCATCACTTAGGAAAGCCTACGATCAACTACAATCAAGTATTCAGTTGAAGGAACGTATTTTCTTCGTATAATACACTGTTAGTATGTATTATTAAATCATGATGCTATAAACTACTGAGCCCGTCTGTACTACAGTGATGACTTCCCATCTGTGAAACAGTGGAGGCAGAAGAAAAATACAGCTCTCCTGATACCACTGATGTCAGTAAGAGTGGTACTGATGAATTTGTCATAAAAACTGGGTAATATAATTTGCTGCTGCTTGTCTTCAGCACCACAGTAACTGTTAGTGTTACAGGTCTTGATTGCTCTTTTATCCCAACAACAGAAAAATGTCATGAGGATTTCCTAAACATAAAAGGGTTCAGGTGAAGTAAATATATTAAAAAACATTTACAGTACACCAAAAAAGCTTGAAAATTAAATGGTTTTAGCCAAAACCACATGCTCTTACTCGCACACATACAAATTAATTAAATAATACAGCTCTTGAATGCTGGGCTTTGCGCAAAAGTTTTGATATTTATTATTAAAACAATGAGCATTTGAAATAAAACATAATTACACAGACATCAAAAGTTTGCAAGCAGATACAGAGGAAAAATACAGAAGAAATCTGGAGCCTCTCTTTCTCTCCTTCATTCTTCCTTTTTTTTTTTTTTTTTTTTTTTTGATGACAGAGGTTATCTTCAATGCTAAACAAAGACCCTGAGCAACATCCTGGCCCCAATGAGGTCAATGAATGAATGTTTTCCATTGGCTTCAGAGATAGCAGAACTTTAGTCATTACCCACATACTCTTCTGAATCCTTGAACTTGCTGTACTTGTTTCTCCAGTAACACCATGTATTTTCTTGTTATGCATCTGCTCCAAACCAGTTACTTTCCAGATAAAAGCTCTTTGGTCTATTCAGTCTGCTCATAAACTGCCTATATTTTGCCCACACTGAGACACAAACACCAAGACATGCAGATTCTAGATAGTGGGCTGCTAAGTGGTAGCAGTTAAGAGTACCCTTCACCTGCCTGTCTGAAACAGTCCTGCTGTGCAGAATTTTCAGGACACACTGTACTGATAACTACCCAAACAGTCACAGCACAAGAGAATATATAGTAGCTAAACTCCAAACACGAATACATTGCTGCAGTTAATTGCTTCTCTGAAGTATACAGCAGCTTTGACAGCTATGCAGATGAAGGCTGTCATGTAATAGCATAGAACTGCAAGTAAAGCTGAGACAAGCCATCATCAGGGACTGGGTGGCTGCAGTGGCAGAAGCACATGGCTCTCTTGCAGCCCAGTGATGCAATCAGGAGTACAGCTGTGGCAGGGTAAAGCCATTATCATCCCTAGTTACTCGGTCTCCCATGTGAAATGAGTTTCAGCGCGTCAGCCCAATGCTTAAAAACTTGCATACATTTAACATGTTACCGATGTAATCTTTCCAAACAATCTCCAAAGGCACAAAGTCCAATGCAGATGAAGATTTGGCAATCACTACTTCACTGTTTGGGCAGCTCTTCTAGGATGGGTCAGGTGGAGGCGCAGTCTCAGGACCCTCTGATGGAACCCTCACAGCTGCCAGTAAAGCTGCAGCTCCTCTAGAGATAAAGGGCTTCAGCTTTTGGTGGTGACAGCTCTGAGCTGTTTGTAAACATCAGTATTCAACTGTAACACATTCCCTGCTCCATACCATAAGCCCTCTGACAACAAGAAATACACACTCTTCAATAAATACTAAAATGACATTTTAAAAAAATTCATTCACAAATTTCATTTATATTGGAATATTTAACAAAATTATAAAAACCTTCAGACATCAGATTAAGAAAAATTATTTTTAAAAGTTACTTCAGTCTACTCTAAGTACAAATGCAACATGCTTTGGACATACAGACTTTAAACTTTAGCCCGCCGTGAAACCTGAGGAGAACTAAAGGGTTTAGATCATCTTTCCAAATAATTTTAAAACCTCCTTTAGAAATTTTCCCTTGTAGAACAAGTTAGCCTGATGTGGCATGAAAAGTATAAATACGTCAAGGTATGAGGCAGTAGTCAGGTAACAGCAGCCAACAAGTTTTAAAAAGATTTAGGAGGTTTAAGAATGATCCTTGTATTCTCCCTTTGTCTCTGACCAATGGTTCCTTCTGTACATTACTAGCCTGTCAATGAGCACCTCTGCAAAAAAAACAGAGACCAGACTAGCTGGTGGATCCACCATGGGACCAAAGTACAATCACAGTCAGGAGTGTCCTGACTATTTCTACAGTGGCATACAACATTACAAGTTGACAAATAACATGACAGTGAAAAAATGAAAGGACTTAATGCAATCAGTCAAACCCCATTCAACAGCTTTTAACCAAGGGCAGCAGTTTGTAATGAACAGCTACTCTGTTCCAATGCCACCTCCTGTGCACAGTGTGCTCATTCTCTCCGTTCTCTCACACACTCACGCTCTCTGGCTCACTGCTCCTCTTCTCCTCTTTTCCTGTGAGGTCTCCTAGAGCCTCTCTTTGCTTTGGACTCAGTGCAGCATCACAGAAAGCAGAATCCTTGCAGCTCACTGGCATGCCTGCCCCACTGTGTTGTCATTCTGGCAGCTGTGCAGCTCCTTCAAGTCTCTTTCTTCATTTTCTTCCTCTTCCTCCTCTCCTTTTTTTCAGGTACACCTGCCATACAAACAACAGGGCCAGTGCAGAAACCTTCTACATGCAATCACTGCTGGGTTTTCACCTGAAATGGGTATTTTGGGGTTCTCAGGTATGTTTTACAAGGGCCACCTATTGTCAAGGGTAATCCACAGTCATGGGGAGGACTGTGTATGTTTTTAGCAGGCTCTGACTCACTCACACACACATCTGCTTCCATTTCACATTTAAAAGCACTGTGCAAAATACTAAATGCAACAGTAGTTTTGCTTATTAACTCTAACAGGAGCAGGAAGATGTATGTGTCACAGAAAAACCTCAAAGTTTTACAGAGCTTCTCTAAGAAATGACACAGCTAAAGAAGTGTTTCGCATATCCTCTTAAAAATGCATTTGTGAACACTCTTCAGATTATGCATTATTCTGAAACCAAAATTCATCAGATGTTCAAAAACAATAACTTACCATTACTGGGTGAATTATTAGTAACATCCAAGGAGTTTTTGAAGGAAGCACAGACTGCATCACCGCTATGTTTTCTGGATAAAACGTCCCTTGGGCCTTCTTCCATTCTTGTTTCCAAACCTTGCTGGGGCTTAATTGAAACAATATGTTTCACTAAGCATATGAGTTAAATGAAGTATATACAAGTAAAAAATATGAGAGAAAATGTCATTATCAGAAGGAATTAGGGCATTTGAAGAAACTGCAGGACAAATTAATTTATAAATTATTAGAATATTCTGGCATGTCATCTACCTACTTTGTTTGTTTGTTTGTTTGTTCTAGAAGGGATTAAAGTGTTGAAATTGTCTTTCATTACCATCTTTCCCCCTTGTGTCCCCCAGTGAATAGAAGTACAGCAAGATATATTGAGGGGAAAGTACTGTAACTGTATAGTGAGACTGAAGACTAAGATGTGTTCAGTGACCACTAAATGACTACAGTCCACAGAGGTAGCACACGGTATGTGATGAGCAACTTTGTATATGTGGCTTCATATGTAATTTCATTTTTTTTATGTCTATCGCAAAGGATGAGCTTGCACAGCTGCAGACACCAGCATTTGGGACTGACATGCAACATGAGCTCCCTCTGGCCCATCATAAACATGCCAGAAGAAACGGTGCTGTCCTGAGTAGTCTAAACAGCATTATTAAGATTATTCATTAAGGTACATACAAAGCTAAAGCAACTAATTGGATGTGCAAGAGAGAGAGTGGCCCGGCAGCACCCTAGTAACT
>JAVHNF010064675.1:4689-19141 GCA_034783455.1 Micropsitta finschii
TCACCCAGTTAACATGCCCTCTCTTTCTTTTGCCTGAAAAGGCATTTGCTATGGTATTCTAATACATGGTCTGTGTTTGTGCTGCCCTCTATCCCAGCTGAGATTTTGTATCTTAGATGCTCTTAGTCATTAATTCCCTCAAACTTCACCTTACTGCAGCATCCCCAGTCACTGGTGGGTGGCTGTAAATGCTGCCTGGGCCAAGTCCAGTGACCATGAAGGGAGGTAATCAAAGGAGAGGGTGTCATCAAATTGAAGATGTGTTGAGCACTCAGCAGGAAAGCTTGTGGGTTAAAGAAGTGGCGTGCTTAATCCCTACCCTGGGATTAAGATGAGTTTTTCTGACCAGGAAAAGCAGCTGTCACCAGGCCAAGAGATCTAGCACTAGAAAACAGAAACATGGGTGGAAGAAGCCAGCTCTCCCCTGTTGCAATCCAGAACACATGGCTGTGTTTCTTGCTGACCTGAGAGCATGGGGATTAGTGCAGTGGGGCGTGAGGCAGAGTATCAGGTTTGCCATCCTGCTCCTTGACTGTTCCCACTTGCAGGCTCTGCCTCAGTGCTCCCATGAGCAATAGTGCTGCACACTACAGAGTGCAGCACCTCTACAGCCCTCTCAATCCCAGCTCCCAAGGGGCAGCAGTTTCTGCCTTTAAGAGGGGCAACCTGCTGCCAATCATGTTGTATCTTGACTCTTGGAGATACAGAATCTTTTGCCTGCCTCTGCATTTCACTGTCCTCTGGCTGGGGAAGGTTAGCAGGCCTCCAGTCTTCCTTAAGGCAATCCCTGGCCAGCGCAATGCAATGAATATTCTCTGTCAGTTCAACTAACTTATCTTATGCAGCTTCTATGTATTTTTCACCAGACCCACTATGGGATGGGACATGTCCCAGTAGCTGCTCGAAACAAAGTCATGTTTGACCATGTCTTAATGTTCCCACTCCAGCACGGGAAGCTGCTTTGCTGGCTTATTGCTTGGATGGCTTTGTGACTGCCCAGAGGTCTTAAAGTTAAATCCCAGCCTTGCCTGACTGTTACGGTGGATCCCAGCAGGAGCTGAGATGGCCACTGCACCAAAAGAGGCAGAAAATACTATTGGTCTGGAGGAAATCCGCATGGAGAGACAAGAACCCCCAAAAGGTGGGTTTGTATTGGCAAGACTAGGAATTTGGTCCTCATTTAGCTGGGCTACAGTCCTGGCACTATAGCTACCTAAAACCTCTGTACATGGAACACGAGTATCAGCTCTATACCCACCACAGCTACCAGGCTACTGGCTGCTACATATGGTGGTGGGAAGAGCCAGCTGGCTTGGCTTTTCTCAGGCCTCTGCTTTGTGTAAACATTTTATTATGTTGGTGATTCAAGTATTCTTTTATTTTTAGCAAATAAATGAATGTATTCTATTTCAAAAGGATTTTTAAGTGAAAAAAAAATTGTAGAAAACCATTAAAAAGGCCTGAATTTGCAAAAAATAAAGAATTTTCTCTGTTCCATTACATAGGTAATGTTGATGGGTTTGAGATGACTGAGTTGAGAGATAAATGGCCTGACAAAAAAATGTACACAGCTCTGACTTCACCTAAATAAGAGCTTAAAAGCATACATATACTGAAAGCTTTCTGCCAGGTCTGTTTATAAAGCTACCCCAGCCCTGATCTTGAGATGCTCTTGTTTGCTCCTGAAATGGGGTGGAAAAGTCAGGAATAAAGGCTTAGGAGACAAAACTGAGCCCAGAGCTCCCAGCTGTGATTTCTTGCAGGGCTTTGAGACTGGGGCAGCCCCTGGCTCACACTGCCCATGCTGGGAGTGGGCCCATACCCCAGGGGTGCAGAGAGAGTGAGCCTTAAGGCAGTTTGGGCACGGAAAGGGAATAGACAGAGTTCAAGCCATGGGTTTCCAAAGCATCTGGAGTAATTCAGTACAAGGATGTCCTTCAGGTCCATGCCGTCTTCCCTGCTGGCTGCTATTTCAGCAACCACCTGATGTGTCCAGCCACCAATGTGCCCAGGGGCTGGTCAATGGACACACCACTAGCAGATATTTCCAGCCTTTTTTCCGGTGCAGACCCACAGTAACATGGAAAATGTTGACATTTCATAAAAGGGAGGTACAATTTGAGTGCTGACATGGGATTTTTTTTATATCTATCTTCCTTTCCCTTTGATGTTCAGGACAGAAGACGTTTACAGTGGAAGAAGCTGTGGAAACCATTGGATTCGGGAGGTTCCACATTTTTCTTTTCCTGATCATGGGAAGCACTGGGGTAGGTATCTGCAGCCATCTGCACTGGCCTGAAAAACACTTTCCTCATTTTCCTTATTATGTACAGTAACAACCATAAGCACCATATTGCAGCCCATATTTTTCACACATACCTACTCAAGCAGAATTTCTGCTGTTGTCATCTTTGCTCAAAATAGATCTTGCCCACAGCTGACATTGCTGTTTCAGGGCAAAGCTGAGCAGGGTGGCTTAGAGCATCCTGGCCTGGCCCCTGCCCCAGATCACTGTCCCACCAGGCAGCACTGATGGGGCACGTCTTCAGTAGCAGCTGAGGGTTAGGTTCAGCCTCCCAACAGCAATTGTCATGCCATCCCAAGGGTACCCAAACCCTGTACAATCTGGCTGCTGTCCTCCTACCCTTGGCTACCCAAAAACCTTCCTAACTGGCAGGGTCTTGCCAGGTAGGTCTGATTTGTGACCAGAGGCAAAAGCCTGAGGCCAGGCTGGGGTGAAGATGCAATGGGGCCACATCCATGAGAATCACTGCAGCTGAGATGTAAAAGCCTCTAGCTATGTGTAAATGATAGGCTCATTTCTTAACTGAAGCCAGCTGCTGGGGCAAACAGCCAATGGAGCAATGAAGTTTTTAATAAAAAACAGCATTAAGAGGTCATTTTTGTGCTAGATGCCTGAATTCACAGCTAAGTACCTAACCAAGCAGCTTGGTTGCCAGAGGTAGTTGAAGGTCTTCCACTAGCACAGATGGGTAAGAGTGCCTTCTGGAAAGGATGAGTCTTTCCAGTCTTCCTAGTTACACAGTGTACCTAGACACCTGCTTTTCAAGTGCTTATGTCTTTCCAGATCAGGCACAGTATTCGGACCACTATGGAGGCACCTTGGCTTCATAGGGCTGTTTTGACATGATGGAACTGCCATGGCTGCAAGCTTAGTAGGATTGAGGAACTTTACTCTGTGGGCTTCCCTTATTGCTAACTTGCACATTTGTTCCCAAAGGTGGCTGAGGCCATGGAGATCATGCTTATAGCTGTTGTGGCCCCTCACATCCGATGTGAATGGCAGCTTCAAGACTGGCAGGTAGCTTTAGTGACAACGGTGAGTGACTTGTGTTCCCCTCATGCAGGTCATCCACCATGTGGTCATTGTCAGGGCACTGCCACGGGCTTTGCAAAGTACATTTCCCAGGGGACCAAATAAATTCCTGGGGTCTCCTCTCAGGGACTAGAACTGTAGAAAGCCAGAAAGTGAGCAGATGTGAGCACACATCCATGCCCAGAACTGTCATGTCAAAACAAGCCCTCACTTCCATATTGGAGTCCTTGCTACCCAACCCCCATATTTGAGGGCTGAAGCAGTGAGTGCCTGCTTAGAGGAAGTCAGCCCCCAATAGCCACCTCGCTCATGGTTCTGGACACTGCAGTTCATCCTGCTGCTCAGAGAGAGCATTCATCTCACCTGCAGTTCAAAGAGCAGAGCTGCTTGGTGCTGCTGGGATTGGACCCTCCACAGCTGTGTTTCAATTCCCTTTAGATGGTGTTTTTTGGCTACATGGTGTTCAGTATAGTGCTCGGGCTGCTGGCCGACAGGTATGGCCGCTGGAAGGTGAGTGTGTGCCATGGGGCGCATGTCTTCTCCTCATCCCCACAGGAGCCATGAATCCTGCCGAGCCCATGGTCTGATGACCCTCATTTTTCCCCTTTTGTAGATTCTTCTGCTCTCATTCCTCTGGGGAGCCTATTTCTCTGTGCTGACCTCCTTTGCCCCATCCTACATCTGGTTTGTGTTCCTGCGGGCCATGGTAGGAGGTGGCGTATCAGGCCATGCTCAAGGGTAAGGTTGTGCCTCATGCCCTGTAGCACAGGCAGCACCAAGACAGCCTTCATAGGGAGGTTAATGAAGCCACCCATGGGTCCGGAGGGGCTGAGTTCCTGGGTTTGCAGCAAGGAAGGCTCTTCAGCTCATTTTGGCTGACCCTGGCAGTGCGTTGTCTTTCACTTGTGCTGCGCCTGATAAACCAAGGCTGTGCTGCGACCTGGGGGAGACAGTGGGGAAGGGGCCTCCATTGGGGCTGGAAGTGGAAAGGGGAGCAAATTTCTACATCAGAAAGAGGAGCAAATTCCCATATCTCCTTAAAACAAAATGCCGTTCTGTAATTTCAATGAATCATGGTTGATCGACTTAAACTGCAGTTCCCAAGGACTCCCAAGCCCTGGGATAGAGGAGGCAGCTGGTTTATGTTAAGCCAGTGACAGAAGGATTATTAAACACATATAAAACCAATTAGACAGGTAACAGATGAGCAAAAGCTGCTTCCTCATAAAGAAGTCACAGCAATTCTGCTGAAGTAGCAAATTCTTCTTGAACTGATGTAAAAGGTTTCCACTTAAGTAAAACTTTCTGCCCTGTTGGGGTGGGAAGGGGGGCATGGAGAGGCAGAGCAGAAATTCACAGTGTTGGCAACCAATGCACTAGGGGCCTGGGAAAGTAAATTGTTTCTTTCAGCTCTCTCAGGGAGAGCATCTTCCATGGTTCCTTGAAGCCTGGTTGCTGCCCAGGGAGAAAAGCCCCAAACCAGTTGTGTTGACCCAAAAGCCCTTTGACATGGGAAGAACAAGAGGGAGATAGGTGCTGCTGGGAGGGGAAGGCACCCTGCTCTTGGATCTCACATCCGCTGAGCAGCCAGCACTGCCTCCTTTACATAAAGGCCCCCATTACCTGGCCATGAAGGCTGCTCATGAGCCTATTGAGGATGGAGGGAAATTGCACAGATTGCACATTTTATAGAACACTTCAACAGCTGAGATAGAAGGAGCCAACATGGGTCTCTCCCCACCACTCTCTCTTTCCAGCCGAGGAAGCACAATTCCCACCTGTGAACTTGAGAGCTGCCTGTGAGAGCTTCTCCCCCAGGTGCTATCCAGCCACGTGGAACAGGCTGTTTTCTGTAATGAAAAATAATGATTCACTAATAATTATCCATGTCTACAAACATGCTCTACATCTGTGCTGACACCTTGGTCACCCCACAGGATCTTCCCATAGGTTTTCTGATGCACAGACTGAAGTGTTTACCTGCCTGTATCTTACGGCCATGGCTGTGGGAAAGAATTCATAGTGTGCATCTCCCTTATGTGTAATTTGGTGCCTGAGTGGAAGGCATATTAAACAGGGATCCATCATCTTGGGGTGCTGCTCAGTGGTGGAAGAGGGATGGTAGTCTGTCTACAGGCAGCAACATCCAGCACTGACTGAGCTGAGCTGGTACTTCATTAGTATATAAATTCTCATTGTTGCTGTATTTCTGTATTTTTTTCCCCTTTTTCAATAGGCTTATCATAAAAACAGAATTTTTGCCCACCAAATACAGAGGATACATGTTGCCCTTATCTCAGGTAAGAGTGAGCACATTAGTGTTTCTTCTAGCCCCAAGCCCCAGGAGATTTGTCCCACTGCTGTTTGGAAGCTGGACCTCCATGACATCAGCCTTTCTCCCACACTTGTCTGGGTCTGAGCTCCAGAGTGTGGAGTCTGTGTTATTAAAGGCAGCTGCCTGCAGAAAAGAGGAACTAACATCAAGAAACTGGATGCTCCAATCACTGCATGGGGACTTTGAGTGATGGCTGGCACCATGGCTTTAACAGGGCCAGTGCTGATGCACTGGTAGGCACTAGAGCCAGCAGCACTGCCGGCCCCCTCCAGGCCTGAGATCATCCCCTCCTCTCTTTGGACCCCCATTGATCATAAGCAGTTAAAAAGGTGATGCCCAGATGAGGTCCTAATCTGTGCCTCTCCTTGTCCCTGCACATTGGACATTGTGGAGGATAGGGGTAACACAGATTCCCAAATTTGGCCTCAGACATGCTGGGAGGGTTGTGCCCGCTTGCTGGGCAAAGACCACAGCAAGCATGACTTGGGTGTCTGCTTACGCCAGATTTCTGCAATGGGGCACTTGCTGCATGTGCAAATGATCTGTGGAGCCCTCATTGAGCACATGAATCCATCTGACTATTGAACCAAAAGTGTTTGTATATGGTCTTGGTGGAAGGGATAATTTGCTTTTCATTACTGTCTGTTTGATCCCAGGGCTTCATTACCAAAGTGTCACCAAAACACAAGGTTTTATAAAAAGGAACAATGTTATTTCTCCCCAGAAATTTATTTCTGCCCACAGATTACTCATGAACTTGTTGTGGCTCCTATGTGTTTGTTTGTGCTTTGTGTTGGCTGAACTCCCTTGGGTGGTCCCCTGGAAAGAGATGTGTCTCCTAATGGCAACAAGTGAACTTCGGGGAGGAATGTACTTGCAGATCAGGGGGCCAGATTGTCCATTGGTGTAACTTGGCATTGAGTTCTCCTGGAGACTCACCAACTTCCAGCAGTGGAAATCTGGCCCACTTTTGCCTTTGGTGCTTGTAAATCTGCTGCATCCCTGCAGAGATTTAGACAAGAGGAAAATTCATGGACATGATCATTAGCAGAGCAGTGACTGGAAGGACAAAAGAAATGGCTTTAAATACAACATAACAGCAAGTGATTTGTTTGCATCTGGAGCTAATTAAGACCAGCTTCAGCCATCCCTCTGCAAATCCTTGTCTTTCATTCCCTCTTTCCTTCAACCCAAGCTGAGCTTCTCATGGATGGCATAGGATGGGTCAGTTTGAAGTGCAGTGCTCCCCAGCACAGATCCTCACCTATCCATGGAACCAGACATGAAGGGAAGAAAACAAACAAATTGTTGCCATGTGTGCATGTTTCAACTCCCTCCTTTCTCTTGGAAAGGTGTTTTGGTTGGCAGGATCCATGTTAATCATTGGCCTGGCATCAGTGGTGAACCCAACCATTGGCTGGCGATGGCTGATCAGAATCGCCTCCATCCCTGGCATCCTTCTCATCCTGGTGTTCAAGGTAGGAAAAGCTTCCCTTCCTGCCACAGACCTTGTATCTCCCCAGGCACCAAGAGGCATTGCCCCCCACAAACCTGGGGATATCATAGAATCATAGAATAGTTTGGGTTGGAGGGGACCTTCAAAGATCATCTGGTCCGACCCCCCTGCAATGAGCAGGGATGTCTTCAACTAGATCAGGTTGCTCAGAACCACATCCAGCCTGGCCTTCAATGTCTCAAGGGTTGATGCATCCACACCTCTCTGGGAAACCTACTCCAGTATTTTACCACCCTCACTGTGTCCTCCTGTGTCAGGTGCTGAGGAGATGTCACCCTGTGGGAGATGACTTGGCTTTGCTGCCCTCCTGTAGCCCTCCAGCACCCCAGGCTCCAGTGTCCATGGTGCCAGCAGTACCTAGCAACCATGGTGATGGGCACCATCAAGAGGAAGACAGGCTAGGAATGGTATCGAAATCACAATACCTTCAGTCTAGTGCTGGCCCCTTCAGTCTTTACATGTGTTAGTGCTGGTGAATGAAACCTCAGTAAAGTGTTCACAGAGCGAACTGCAGGGTCAACTGCAGCTTCCCCAGGTTTACTGAAGCTTCAGAAATACCAGCCTCAGTTATGGGGACAGTCTTATCTGTAGGGAGTGGTGTGGAAAATCCCTACTTAGAGTGCTCATGAGCACTGCAGCTGCGGCTGGTGCAAGCTGTGCAGATGAGAAACCTCTTCTTGCAGCTGAACAGACAAGTCCAACTGCAGTGCCACCTGGGTAGTCAAATGCAAGGTCACTGAATGTCCGCTCATATGACTTTGATGTTTGGTATTCCTGATATTTTGCCATTAAAAAAAAAAAAAAGTAAAATAAAAGAGGGTACCAAAAGTTTTCAGTCTAGAAGGAAAAAAAGACGGTCAGCATACATGCCTTTAGAAGAGAAGGAATCTGTAACTCCCATTTCGGTGATACAGATCTAATTGTTTATAATTTAATAGACCCATCATTTAGTGAAAAGGTATCTTATTTTGGAAAGACCATAGGTGTGGGTGAATGCTGCAAATACTAGTGATGAGTTTGGTCCTAAATTTCATCCATGTCTCCCTTTTTTTTAATGGCCTTGCTGTGTTTTCTAAGACTTTTGCTTAAGTAAGTGATAAGTGCCTCATTGTATTTTAGAGTTACAATTAATAAGGGTTGTCTTTGTTAAATCTGTGTCTTTGGCTTCCACCTCTTATAAGTGCCTGCCACAGTCAGCTCAGTAGCAGATCCCTAGGAAATGGACTGAGAAATGGGTTTGTTGGGCAGGGTGAGCTACCCCCATGAGGTATGGGGAGCTGGGACACACAGGGATGCGTCAGGGCATGGCTGGGGAGGAGCACAGGCAAAAGGCTGCTCCAGCTGAGGTGGTGCCCTGTGCTAGCCTGGCCAGGCTCCTGGGCATGGCTGGAAACTGTGAGGAGGGTTGTGTGGACAGAGAGCTGCAGAACAGCTTTCTGACACTGCTCTACTTTCAGTTCATCCCGGAGTCAGCGCGGTACAACATATCCACGGGCAATGTGGCAGCTGCTTTGGCCACGCTGCAGAGGATAGCCAAGATGAATGGGGCAGCAATGCCCGAAGGGGTGCTGAAGGAGTCTGCCAAGGTAAGCTGAGCCATTGCACTGCTTGGCCCTTCTGTCCAGGGCTGCTGGGATCTGAGGATCAGGAAGGGAGTGGGATGGCCAAGCACATTTCACTTTGCCTCTCTCCTCATCCTTGCCTGGTTTGGTTCCAAACAGCTATTGAATGTGATGATGAAGATGTCATTTTTCTTTTGTAGAGGCAGCAATCTTGTCCCTCAAACTGGAATTGAGTTTTCTGGGGTTTTTTTGCATTCTCTATGTTCACTCAGAAAAATATTGTGCTGAGAAAAGATCTGCTTCCTTTACTACACAGAGGGCTCTTGGCAAAGTATGCTCTCCCTTACTGCCCAGCCATTCCCCAGGGTTGTCCCCTGTGTCAGGAGACCTGGGACCTGCCCCTTGAGGTCCCTCCCAGGACCGTGGCTGCTCAGGGTCCCAGCCATGAGGTCAACCCATGTCTCTCAGAGGCTTCTCCCAGCCCCTGGCTAGGCTTATCCATAGGGTCCCAGCACCCAGGTCCCTGAATGTGGAGCCACGGACCAGCAGAAGATGGTCAAAGCAGGAGAGACCATTTCATAGCTACCACTGTTTCCACCTGTAAGCAGCTGAGCACTCAGGAGTTGATTACTACTGGAACAAAATGCCCAGAACCGTGTATGGATGTTGCAGGCAGAACAGGACAGGAGCTGGGAACCAGAATTTCCCCCCCAGGGCTGCTCTCCCTTACCTCCAGTCTAAGCAATACTGACTCTGGGGTGTGAAGACTCCTTTGACCCCCAGGAGATGAAGATTGGACAAACCTATTGTCCAGGGCCTCAAAATTGTTGTCCAGCTCTTTTTAAGTCCCTTTCCTGGACCTCTTTGTTGCTTATTCAATCCCACAGGCACCAAGCATTGTCCTTAGCAATTCATGCAAGATGGTGCTATTGTGTTGGAATTAATTAGGATTAAAGCTTCCCTGTAGTTTAATTGAATTTATGTAATGGACCCGCCTTGGCTGTGGGAAGGGTTTTTGTTCACTGTGCCCCCTCTCTGCCTTAACCAATGATGAGGAAAATAAAGGCAACCAAAACCACCCCTGGGAACTCTTGTCCCCTCGGTGGTGGGATGCTGGGGCAGCTGCCAGCTCCTGGGGAGCAGCAGGGCAGGCAGGGCCCCGCAGTGCCTGCTTGTGTCTCTGCTCACTGGCATTGCAGGCCTCCCAGCAAGATGTATGTGGCCATGGACTTGCTCTGCGTGCAGAGCAGGGGACGCTGGGACCCTCTCCTCAGCACGTGGGGCAACAGGAGCTGTCAGCATCAACTGGTGCACCCCCTAGCACCATGATGGTCATGCTGGGGCCAGGCTGCTGAGAGCTGAGGGGGTTCTGTGGGTGCCAGGGGTGCTCAGGGTGTTCTCTTCTTCCCTCCATCCTTTGCAGCTCATCCTCCTGTGGGCATCCTCTGGGAAGAGGGGCTGATGGGGTGCTGTCAGTCCGTCTGTCAGTCTGTCTGTGCATCAGCAGCTTGGGGTGAGGGCAGGGAGACCCTGGGGTGCCTGCTGCTCTCGCAGAACACTCACCCTGTATAAAAGATGCCTTTTAAAAAACTTCCTATAATATTTTATAATATGTATTTCATAGCATATAATTCACAATATTTCATTATATTTCTCTCAAACGATTTGCAGGAAAGGAGAGGAAGATTCAAGGACCTCGTCCACCCCAAATACCTCAGAACCACTTTGCAGATATGGATCATATGGTAAAAAAAGTCTTTTTTTTTTTTTTTTTTTGTTACTTCATTTGTGTTGGTTATCAGCTCATTCTCTCAGCTGAATGTGTGCAGGGAGCAGAAGCCTCCCCATGACTCTGCCATTACAAGGCACCACTTCAGCTGGAGGAGGAGTATGTGTGCATGGGTCCTGGTCTCAGATGCACAGTGTCAGTGTTAACATAAGCAGAAGAAGGCTGGACATCCAGGATGGTGCTGTGAGCCCTTCCTCAGGACAGGGTAGCTCAGGGGAGGTGGGCTGGAGGCCATAGGAGAAAGGCAGCAGTGTGCACCCACTGTGTGCCCGCAGCTCTGCTTCCCTTCTTGGTGTGAACATGTTCCTCCCAAGAGGAGGACAAATGCACCACCTTCCAGGACAGCCAATACATCAGTCCTACAGGGCTTCAGCAGAAACTCATGAACTGTTATCAGTGCCACTGGCTGGGGAAAATTAAGTTTGAAGTGGGATGCATTTCATATGCAGTGTTCCCCGTAGCTGTATGCAAAGGTCATATATGTTTCATTGACTTTGCTGTCTGGAATGGAAACGTATAAATAATGTGTCCATGGGAACTCATTGACCCAAACTGTTGCTAAGTCAGGCCTTGAATTTTTCATGTTCTCTCACCCTCCACTTGTATGTTATGAAATAATCCTTCTTTTTGTTCATTAATCCTCCTTTCTCTCCTGGTCGCTGGCGTGTTCTCAGGTTTGCATTCCCACCCCCCGTGCTCCCTAAGCATCCTTCACCTCCCCAGGCAGCTCGTCTCCTAGCCCAGATTCTGCTGCTCATTTCTGGAACTGCCGGGGGGGTTAAAGAAGAGTGAAAATTACTTCTTGGCCTGCTTGTGCTTAGGCCTGTGCTGAATTACTTGATAATGACACAGCCAGGCTGCCATCACCAGTGCTGTGCTCTTGACAGCCAGCCAGGGTGCAACGTGAGCCTCTCTAGCCACCTAATGAAAGCTCCTTTCAAAATCCCTGGGCAGGAAAGAGAAGAACAGAAAAACCCTGGACAGTTGCTTCGTGTGAGCTGCAGCATCAGGGCCTGATGTTGATACTCCCGGTATTCCCAGGGAGGGGTGGTTTGGCAATGTCTCCACTCACAGCCCTGCATGAGGAAAGGGACCACAGGGGCAAGTTCTCCCCTGGCCGCCTGCTGCAGAGCAAGGTGCAGCAGTAATGGGAGAGCAAAGCAAGCATGGTGTGTTGACCCTGGCTGGGCACAGCAGAATAGGGCACGTGCTGCATTTCATTTCCCTGACCTTCCCCATGCCTGCTGCCGCTCACCGCAGTGTTCCTTCCCCACCCAGGCTTGGCATAGCTTTTGCTTACTACGGCGTCATCTTGGCCAGTGCCGAGTTACTGGAGCGGAACCTCGTCTGTGGCTCCCCAGCCCCACCGCTGCAGGACTCCGGCGATGACTCAGAGGACAGCGGCAGCCCCTGCTACTGCCGCCTGTTCGGGCCCGCTGCCTACCAGACCATGATCATCAGCACTGTTGGAGAGATTGCACGTAACCTCCCCTGCCCTCCCCGCCAGCTCCTTCTTACAGCCAGCCAGCACTCACTGCAGAGTGTGTAGCTGTGTGTGCACTTATGGACGGGCAGGCCAGGTGTTGCAATGTCCTCTGCATTGCTGGCAACTGGCACTTCAAACAAAGGTCTGGGACAGAGGCCATGAGCTGGTGGCAAGGGGTAAGAGAGGGCATTGTTCCCTAGGCAAGCAGTTCAGCTTCTGATGATAGCACAGGTCCTTCCAACAGCAAAGACCTCCTTAGCAGTCAGTATGTACTGACAGCCTTGGTTAAAATTGCTCCCAACTTACAAGAACTGAGCCTGGCTTCTCAAATTCCCAGACACATAGCTTTTGGAAAGTTATAAATAAGCAGGGATTACAAATAGTCAGATTGATGTAAATAAATGCATCACACGAGTGTCCTACCTTCCAAGAGATGGTGGCCTCAGGACAAGGTCCTGTGCTGAGCACTACAGTAAAGGACAGCTAAACGCCCAGCAAACCAAAATGCTTCCTGGTGCAGCCTTCCTGGGAGTGCTGGGGGATGGCAGGACATCCCAAAGGCACCCTTGATAGAGCTTGGCACTGTGTGTGTGTCCAGTATTGCAACATGCCTGGGACATCCACATTTTCCCTGGCTCATGTCTCAGCAACTGAGCTACGAAGTGAGCGGGTGTCAGGTGCTGCAGGTACAGCCAGGCTAGGACCAGTCCAGTGATGCACTCGAGTGCCTGCCTGGCTCCCAGCTCATGGCGGTTGCACTCTGGGCCTGTTTTTGCCTTGGCTGTGGCCAGAGGGAGCAAAACCACCCAGGTGTGTGGTGTTCACGCAGTGGATGCCATCAGAGGAAGGAAATGTCGGAGAAGCACAGGCTCCATCCTCTGACGGGAAGGACAGACAAAGAAGAGGTATGGGAGCAAATTACTGGGTTGGGGTGCAGGAAGAGAATTACAGGATTTGTGCATTTTACAGAGCATTTGGTAGGCAGTGGGGATGCAGAGAGGTATTCTGAGACACACTGTACAAGGTTTATCAAGACACAGACAATCATCGCAGTGAGGTCGTCTAACATTTTAGTTTTCCTTTTTATCTGCAGTAAATCCTTTGAACATTCTTGGCATCAATTTCCTTGGAAGACGACTGAGCCACAAAACAAATTTCAAATTTAATTCTTTAAAACATTCAATACATCCATTATAGAAGAATGATATATCATTTCAAAGACTTATCATATGAATTATGCCTGGGAATTCATTTTCTTCACAGTACATTGCACCCTATGAAAAACTCTATTGCCTCTAAATCTCTGATAATTTTCCTCTGAATCAGAATTGGTATTTAGAAACAGCATTTTCTCTAGACATCAGACATTAGCTGGGTTACAATAGCACTACTGTATGTTCGAGACACTGCATGCTCCTGCTTCCCTCCAGTTTTTGACAAAGAGCTTTTTCTCTGAAGGTTGTTGCCCTAGCTAACTGCTCTTTTCCTCAGTTTTTTCGCTGTTACCTGTATACCTCAGGGTCTGCTTGGTTCAAACAAGGCTGGCCATTTTAACCGTTTATATTCAGTGCTTAATATTCCAGTGAGTGGAAAAGCTTCTTTCCTAGGGGCAAGGTGCGTGAGAGACACTAGCTGCTGCCAGGTTGCTGGCTGCAGACCCGACCCACTGCCCTTCCTCTGGGCAGGACTGACAGCATCCTGCTGGTGCCAGAGGAAGCAATCCAAATCAAGCAGCTCCGCAGCACCTGCAGGAAGCACCTGATTGCCTCTATCTTGCGCCTGAGAGGCAACATCTCTTGCTGAGTTCCTGCTGGCATTCCAAATGCAGCCGCTTTCCCCTCCCCCGGAGTGGGAATATAGGTCTAAATTCGCAGCAAAAGGGGTGGTGTAGTATGCCACCCTATTCTGCTTCAATCTGCATTTGGATCACGCTAGCAGGAAAGTGTTACACTGTATTGATTCAGTGAGTGAATCTATCTTTTCACTATACTGATGCAAATAAGACAAAACTGCTTTTCAGTCATAACACCTAAATAAAGCCACCATATGAAGCAGGCTGACTAACCCCAGAGAAATTACTCCCTAATCTCATCCACAACAGTGAGGGACCAAGGAAGAAAGAAAGCTGGCAGAGATGCTTTGAAGAAGGAAAGCTGGCAAAGATGGTTTTCCAGCTGACCCATTCAGAGATGCTACAAGGAGAGGAGCAAGATCATTATACAAATACTTGTGGGGATTCCATTTTTCTGCAGACAAGTAGTGCAAAGACAGTTCAAATTCATTTGATTTTGCATATTCTTTGCTTGGAAACATGCTTATGGTGTAAATCAATCAAATGTTCATTTCCAGTCACCAGATTTGCCCATTATGTCACAAACTGCCTGCATTACCCAGTATTCTTCCCCAAGATAGTTCCTATAAGTGTAA
>JAVHNF010064679.1:4283-19361 GCA_034783455.1 Micropsitta finschii
GCACCTGCCATTCAACCCCCACTTGCCATGTTCATCAATCCTATGCAGCCATGAATGCCTGCAAGCATACTTCACACACATCAGTAATGCTATTAGTGCCTGAAAAGAGCATTTATGAAAGCTCAAGGGATAAACTCTAAAACCCACATGCACTTTACTTTTGTGGCTGTTAACCTGCACAAGTGTAGCTGCGAAAACATCTGTTTGCATGAGTGGAGGAGCACATTTTAGAAGGAAATATGGTTGAAAATTTGGTTTCCAGCACACAGTGACTGAATACAAAACTGCTGAAGCAGGTGTGAGGGTCACCACTAGTCACAGGAACAAACTGCCATCATTGTTTAATGCACTAAGTTTTCATCAGTGAAGACCAGGTTTCAATATTTGAAATGTATCTGTCAGACTATAGCCAATTTGTAGCCAACTTAGTCTACAGGCCAAAGGGATGAACACTCCTCAGTGCTTGGCGGTTTTTCTGGCAAGTGCTTGTCAATGAAATATGCTGTTTCATCTTAGAATAGGTGTACACTGAAAGTGATTTCAGTACCTGCCAAAGTCAAACTAAATTGGATCAGGATCCTATGAAGAATGTTTGGACTGTAAGCTTGAAACTCTTAAGTTTCTCATTTGCAATAATGAATAAGACATTTAGAGATCTGAAGTGGAAAGCATTTTCAAACAACTTTGGAGACTAAATAACCTGTGTAAATACAGAGTAAAATCTAGAGGCAAGAGCATGCAATTTAGGTGGTACACAGGCAGGGAGATAGCTGAGCTCAAGATAGACCCTGGCTTCCTCTGCTCAAATGGCACTGCTGGCACTGTCAAGGGCTCCAATTTACTGTGTATCTGCTAAACAGCTTCAAGATGATGCTAGTTCACAGGGCTGCAATTCCACTTTGTTTAAAAACCCAGGCAACCAACAATTCAGCATTAAGTCCTCAGACCTGATTCAGCGAGGAGTTTGAGCACCCAAGTACTTAGATATAAGTGCTTTGCCCAATCAAAGGCGAAATGTTGAAAGTGATTAAAACCCCCTTGTAGTCTGAAGAAGTCATTACAGTGTTCTTGCATAAATTTAGATTAAATACATCTCCAGAAAAACTGAAGAGCATTGATGCCAATTTCTAAAGAAACGAATGGCAGTCAATTAGTGAATCATGTAAGCCTAAACACTGCTTTCTTTTCTTTTTTTTTTTTTTAAAGCATAATGAAATAAACCTCAGACCTAACCCCAGGCTAATCGTATTTCAAAATGGGTTAGGTGGCAGAAGCAAAGCAAAATGCTTCATGGCTATGTTTTGAATCTCAAGCCTGTCCTCAGAGGAAAATAGAGTTGCTGCAGCTGATAACTAAGAGGGGTATGCACTGTGGCTATTGTTTCCCTCTCATTGCATTCTCAGCACAGGCTACTTTCTTTGCCACAAATAACTCAAAGGTTATGAAATGCACTCTTAAACAAAGCCATGATATAAGAAGCATGCTTGCATGTCTTATTTGTCATTGCAAATGAGAATCTTAAAAGTTCCTAAGAGGCAAGACTGTATCACTAGATCAAGCATACTAATAGGAATAAATTTCAACATGCTCTTCCTGCTGGCCTTTTCCCAGCTAACACATTCAAATCTGTCCTTAATGAACCACTACAGACTAGGAAATGATGTCCTATGGCAGGTAATCCAAAAGGATTTTGCAGGAACCATCTGCAATAAATCTGTTTGAAGTTTAGTTAATCTGCATTTTAATAGTTCACTAACCAGGAAATTCAAGATTTGGGAAGTTGGACGTTGGTAAAACCCTAAGCTCTATCAGATTAAAGTCTGTAAAACATGAAGAACACAGAACTCTTATTTCTATAAGTAAGCTTTCTATGTACTTCAGCTGAGGAGATGTTGCAGAACTTGAAGAGCTGTGCATCCACAAAGCTTCATTAGGGTGACATTATTCCCGTGCTAGAAATACAGTTCACCATTTTGGACCTCTTGCCTTCATCTGCATGACTGTCAGTTCCCATTTACAAGCCCTCTGTATTAACCTATAGCAGCAATTAGTTGAACTTTGCTGGCTTTAGAAGAGAATCATTTGTCCTTCAAAGGTGGAGAGGCCCTTTCTGTGTCTGCCTGGCAGCAAGCCAACCTGACTGCTCCTACTTGGACTTCAGTCCTAGGTGAACATGGGCCCTGTTTTGCAACAGACACAAAAACCATGGACCGCATTACTGTGCTGACCAAATTCTGTCTTTGTGTGATTAAGCAATAATCCCTTGTGTTAAAAGCAGCTACAGCTTTAACAGCAGCTCTGAACTGGGCATGTAACCGGACCACAACAGCTTCAACAACATAATGCAAAAAAACCCCAAACCATCTGGCATATATACTAATCCCCTTACTGGGATGCCAGAAAAATCACCCCAAAGAGGAAGCCAATACATATTTCTGAGTTTGCGCCTTATTTTTATGAATAGTTAAGCTAGGGCTAAATTCCTAACTAGTGCAAGCTACCTGCCTATCTATACACGGACTGAGTCTGGACTTTCCTCTTGTATATTGTTTCAGACAGTATATGACTGAGAAATGGGTAGCTATTCAATAACACTGCTTGAGCCTGTTAGGATACAAAGCATATCTCCAGCAGTGGGTGGCAAGCCTCTCTTGGTTTGTCAGCAGCATCCTTTCCTCTTAGCTTGAGACAGATCAGAGCTTCAAGTTTCATTTTTTGCACATAGAAGATGAGGATTACAAATCCTCTTCTAAGTATTATTCTGATGTCTACTGGTATAAAATGATATACATATAATTTATTAGTAATATGTGTTTGAGATTGTTACAAGACACATTGAGGTCCTCTGAAAGGAAAAAAAACAAAATAACAAACCTTAAAACCCCACAGGTTCTAAAATGTCAATAACAAGGGATAATATAGACATTGCCTTGAAGAAACATTTCAGGTAATATTAAATAAACACCCTTGTTATTAGCATAGGTTTCCTAGGGCCTTCTGTAAATCCACACCTGACAGTCAGTCATTAGCAGGCTGTCATTGACTCATTACCTCTCAAACAGCTCTTTATGAGGCTAGATTTTAATTTTTCAGTATTGTATTAAACCAAAGATAAATACTGCTTCAGTCTTATCAATGCATGATCTCTGCCTGCTCATCAGCTACACTTGTAACATTTCTTGTTTGCTCACCAAAGCAGCACAGCAAGCATGACAGCAGACAGATGACATTTTGAAGAAGACTATCACTCAATAGCATCTGTTCTGAACTGTTTTTTAAACTACCTTGTAAATGGCAGGTTATTTTTCACATATCAAATATTTTCATGTCAAATTTTCACATTATCAGAAACCTCCTACTATATCAATTGCTGCATAATTAAACCAATGGGCTAAATCACATTAATTTTTTTCCTGGCTTTAGAGATTGCCAAGGCAGGTCTTTTTCATTATGAGAGCAGAGGCTGAAAAACACGACTTAAAGCTGGAGCTGTAGGATTCCTTTTCTTCATGCACAGACAGTAATATTCACTTCTAATGAAAAAGAATGACAACTTCATTTAAATTCATTCTGTAGGTGTTCCACATAGGAAATGGAGTTATCGTTGTTAAAGACAAAATCAAAGGCTACCACCAAAATTTTTTTCGACATACAAAATTTTGGCTACAATCTACCAGCCAGTGAAACAGGCTTGATTCCCATTTGGGGTCCACTTCCACAGCGGTGAAAAATAAAATGAAAGGAAAAGAAAATCCCGGCTTACTTTGCACGGTGAAAATATAGTAAAGAGATCTGATATAACCTAAATGGATAGATCCATCACCAGGCACTTCCCAAAAGGTGAACCACCCAATGCCCTCCGCCCTGACAACTTGAGACACGCAAGTGGCAGAGATGGTATCACTCCATGGATCCTGCTATGCCAGTGGTCTGTGGAAAGGGGATGGTTTGCACCACAGCTTCCTTATGGGAACAAGCGTTGGATATCAGATTCCAGATGCACATGTATTTGTTACTTTTTAAAACAAGTCCAGTGTTTACAAATGTTTATCACAGCTCCAGTTTGAATTTGTGAATGTGGTTTGCAGTGGTCAGAATGAGTATTTCCAATACCATTATGGAAGTTTTATCTTTTGAATCTTGTGTAAAGTGACCACTGTGACATGCCATTCAATTAACTGTCACATGCCATTCAATTAACTGTCACATTATGCTCTGAAAGAATAATTTTTTTTTTCAGGTTTTTGTTTTGTTCTTAAAAAATCTTCTTAATACAAAGCCAATGTAGTGCTCCATTAAAGAAATGTAAATAGGATCTGTAGATATATTTTTTTCATCTGAGTTGGTTCAGACCTTGCTGTAATCTAAATAACCAGATTTAGCTTTGAAAGATGGAAATGAGGGTGCTGAATATAAAAGAGAAAGCATTGTAAGAAGGTTTTATTCTAATTCCGATTCAACAGCAACTGTGCAGCTCTTGGTACTTTTGGAAAAGCCATAGATGGCTAATCTTAGACTTGATGAATGGAAGTTACAATGCTTTTAGGAGGAAAATAACAGAACAGAATATTGAATCAAATGAACAGGCACATCCTCATGAATAAGACTGACGAGAGACATCTGGATCAAGCATATAGGAAAGCTACTTCTCAGTATGTAGGTACCTATCTATCCAGTTCATTTATTTTCATGTCCAAAACCCAATTAAAACTAAATTGTGCACAAATTGCATGTCAGAAACAATGGATTCTTTTAGAATATAACCACTTTTTTTTCAATACACAATGATGGCAGCCAGAACAATAAAAGCAAGAGAACCCCACCAGTGCTGTTCTCTCACCTGAGATGAACACTATGTAGAAATATATGCATATTCACAAAATCTGCTGATGACATTTTCTGTGAGTCAGAGAAGAAAAAGCATCTTTGCCTAGGAGGGAATTTAAAGGCCATACACAATGTCCTTCAAACTCCACACATAAAAGAGATTCAAATTCAAGCAACCCTTAGAGCAGTGATGAGAGACAAGGTACTTGCAGATATTCTTAAATCTCCATTGTAAGCACCCCTTTTAAGTAAGTTGGTAAAAATTCTATAACTCTACAATTCATTTTACACATACCAGCGGAAGATGGACCCGCACACGTGAGAAGGAGCTGCTAGTTTGAGAAACAGCAAAGCAACATGCAAGAAGCTGAGAATTATACAAATCTAATACTGTGCCGAATGGCTAACATGAAATTTTGAAGCTGGCACCTTATCAAACTTAAACGGAATGCAAGAAGTATCATACTTTAAGTCATGTGCCTACTCCTTTTCTTGTCTTAAAAGGTAAGAGATTTCACGTGCAAATTTCATAGTATTTAAACATGTTAAAGTTAAGGTTTATGTCATTCAGTAATTTAATTGCAAAACTGAGTTATGATACCACAGTTGGTGGTGTTACACCTTTTCACCCTGACTCTGTCCCAAGTGTTATGTTCCCATTTATTGAACCTCCTTGGATATTGATGTCATGGTTGCAAATTGGCTTCCCTCCCAACCTAATAACTTGGAGACTCTCTCTAAAACAAATGTAATATTAAAATTCAGACAAGTGACCTAAAAATGGCCCTTGAGGGCAGGCCTGCAATTTCCTGAATCACACTCTCCTTATTCCCTCATTTGTTAAGTTTCGCAACATCAATTTTTATACTGTTGCTGTTTTATTCTGTCCAAATGATTGCTGAATACTAATGAACTGTCTCTCTTTGACAAATGAGTTATTGTTTGATATATTACATTAGGGACCTAGAGACTAAACTACTTACAGATACTAGGCATTTATAGAAAATACATTTACATAATAGTATACTATTAGTGTAATGAGGTCCCATATCTGGAAATAAATAGTGGTTTCAATAAACACAAATTTTGTCAGTTTTCCTGTAGTAATGTTTTGTAAAATAAATGTAGGGAAGCCACAGAAAATGACTTTCTTTCCAAATAGTTTTTCACTTTGATGTTTTATCCTACTAGTTAGGCGTGCAAATGAAGTGGACGCTACAAGTACTGCAGTATCAGTATGGTTTATCATAATTAACCACTTTGGTTATCATAGTTTTGCTTTATAATGTAAAGATATACTTTTAGGGCCTGAGGCCCAATGTATTCATATTATTCACTAGTGGCATATTTCATTTGTACACTCTTTACCACCTTCCATATGAGAACAGAAGGAGCACATACAAAAAAATCTTAAGTGGACCAGTAACTTATCTAATGCTGCATAAAGCACTTGCTCTGTATTGGAACTTCTGCACTGCTCATTATTAATTGCTTTTTTCAAAAAGCAAACAAACGAACAAACAAAAACCTGAAGAAATTCTGTGGAGAAATCCCCTCTCCTTTATTATCTGTTAGAGGCTGGATACTCTCAGAGTACACAAAAGGGAGTCACTGATCCTCCCTGAAGACTAACTAGTCTGCTTAAATTGTGACTACATTTTCTTTTGAAAAGTATTTTCTCTTTTTCCAAAGCTAGATTATTATTATTATTACTATGACTATTATTATTTTTATTATTATATTGTTTTATTATTATCACTACTATTATTCTTTTTTTTTTTTTTTTTTTTTTCGTTGGAACTCCTGGAATATTTTACATTCACACCGATTAAAGAATTGTGACTGCAAAGCATTTTTTTTAATAAAAGAGTCTTGTTCCTACAGTTTATTCTGACCATATGTATAAAACCCCAATACTGTAAAATAGCGTGGTCCATACTGGCTTCATCATTTCACAGCAGAATTTTCCAGTTCTAGTTGCTCTGCAAGAGCAAACAGATTTGAGTTATCAGAAACCTTTGTTTCAGAGCTTCCTCTTCAACCTGAGTAGAAGACTGAGATCCTAAAAGTTCACTAGGCTGTCTTTTCTTTGATTTTTAAGGCTTTTTGCACCTACATTGAGGCATCAATATTTTCCTTTTGTTCAGTATTTCTTGCTGTAGGTAGTTTGGGTTTCCTTTCAAAAGCTACTTCTGAACAATCTTTGTTTATGTTTACTTTACTAATACTGGCTGGCATTTCTATTTGAACCTCTCAGCTAGATAAATTTATTTCTATTTTGTGGTCTATGGAGAACAGCAAACCTCCTGAAAGCATGAATGGAGCTGTATATGTGCAGCAGTATGTACTTTTCCCTAGTTCGATCATGGACTATAAAGCAACAAAGAGGAAGGTTCTTTGATTTTTTAAATCTTTCAGGTTAAAAGAGGGGGAAGAAGATGGATGGGATACTCCCCTGTTCAACTCATGTATTTGTAGTTATCAGAAATTGTTTACATATTTTTTTCAGAATTTGTTTATACTCAGTGGCTAGCCATAGAATGTGAAAATAGCTTCTCTAAAAATTAATCTCTATATTTTATGACTGTTTAATTACATCTCCTCTTAGTTCTTTTTGTATGTCACATATAGTCATTAGGCTGGGTGAACACTTCAATAATGTAACTATTTTTCTTCTTTTGACACCTCAAGCAAAATGCTGAACTTGAGGTTTTTTGTTTCTTTTTGGTTTTTATTTTATTATTTTAATTTATTTTAATTTATTTTATTTTATTTTATTTTAATTTTATTTTGTTTTCCACACAATTGAGTCAAGCAATACTACAGATATTGAATTAACCAATCAGCAGGGCTAGAGTGCTCACTGGGACCTAAATATTTGGTCTACAAATTTTATAAAGAAGTAAAGATCTTGATGGCTTCTGAAATACACTAAATATTAGCACAGTCAGCAATGATTCTAAAAACATGATATTGCTGTCCTTCAGGTTCTGGAAGTGAATGCATGTATTTAAATATGAATAAATCTATAAAGAAAACTCCCAAAGAACAAAATGAAACCAACATCTAGTACAGATGATCCTTCACTTAAAAGCAGAACTTGCTTTGGCTAATGTATTTACTTTGAAGTGAATGCTGTCTTTTATGTCAGTTTTATTTGTTAGAATTAAGTACTATTCTTCCCTCCCTGACTTCAGTAATAGCAATTTGCATAGAGATTATCTACCATTTATTATATGCAAGAAGATTGATCTGATTGAATGGGCAAATTCACAGATGTAGAAATAAAAAAGAAAAAAAATGCATCCATAAGGATACATCTGAAATACTGCACCTTAGCTACTAAACAAGAATTCTGTAAAACTAGATTTTGATTCCCTCCAAATTCTCTTGTCAAATACTGTGCTGATCTCAAGCTCTAGTTTATCAAGGCCCTCACTGGTCAGCATTTCTTTTCCTTTTGCTAAAGGAAATAATAAATACTATTCTCCTTATTCAATGTCTTCATTAAAACTCATTAAGAAATATTAACCTAGAAAGCCCATTTGTGACAGTAATACATACTTTATGCCCAAACTAATATGAAACATGAATGTTACCTGGCAAATAAACTACAATTCTGCACCGGTTTCTCAAAGAAAGACATTCACAGATTATGATCTCTCTAAAGAAGTTTCCTGTCCATACAGAATGGCCAAAATATTGGGAAAGCAATTTATGGCTCATAGCTCCATCATTGACTCCACTAGTGAATACAGTACTAAGACATATATTAATTATATTATATTATATTACATTATATTTATTATATTATCAACACAGTCACCAATATCTGAATTTGTATGTTAGGCAAAGTGCAAACATTGCTACCAAGCATGCAGTACGTTTGGATAGTTATAACAAGAGTTATTACAATTACTGTGAGCATTCAAGATGTTACTACCAGCAAAGAAACATTATCTGTCTCATTTGTTTTTATTCTGTTCTTATTTTGACCTCACAATATTTCTAACTAAGTGTCCTGCAACAACTGTATTTCATGAACAACTTTTATTAAAGGCATTGATGCTTTCTGATTTCTTCTGTAAAGGTTATAATGTTAATGCCACTGACACTTTTAAATTGTGAGCAAAGAAGACCATGAATATTATAACTAAAATCAAACAGAAATTAGAAGTTGATATACAATATATGAATAAAGGCTGAATGAATGAGTCATTTACTGAGTTCAATTAAGAGGCTTGTGGATTGTCATTTTGTTGTTTGCTTGGTTTTTCTTTCAGTTCCTTCTAAAGCCTTAACTAGAATAAACTACTAAAACTCAAATAAACTCCTTTTTAAGAACAGAGCACATCATGAAGCCAACACACATAATGCTGGACTTGCAGATACGATGTAATTTACTGCTGCTTCCCAAACAATATTGAATACCAATATATAAAAACCTGCTGCATCCCACAGAGATTGGACCACTCAGGTCATTGCATGCTCAGTACAGAGAAGATACCTTCATTTCCATCTCTTTAGATCTAAACCATTTTCTTCCATTTATCTCCACTTTTAATACAGAACAGCTATCAAAAAAATTAAACAGGGAGAAAAATGCATATCTATCCCTTGCTTCAGCTTCTATTTTGGAAGTGTTTGAAAATAATTTTTCCACATCTCTCAGGCAAAACACATTAAAGATAACAGGATAATAGTAGTAATTATGAAAGTCTCCTAGGATTATAAAAGTCAGAATGCCAGATCCAAATGAAATCTGTGTCCATATTTATTGCCTTAAAAGGAAAATACCATTCTACTGGAAAGATCAAAGCCATCCGAACTGATGTTGTATATGACAAAATCATTATCTTTAAACTGCTGATCTTTCTCAAAATATTGAAAGGAGCCAGCATGTTAACTACATGTGAACTTCTTCATTAAATGCATTTTCAAAGAGTCATTTAGCAATTTACTGTGGTAGTTTAAAAAGAATGTTCCATGAACTCAATGTATTGGTGTTTTGGTAATCAATAACGGAATCAGGTTTCAAAGCAAGTGCTTTGAATGAACATTTAGCAGGAAGCTAGAAGATATAAAATTAATAGCTGGGAACAGTTCACTGAGGAAATGCCAAATGAGGAACCCTTATGTTTATAGTTCAAAAGTATTTCCACAAGCTACAGTAATTATGAAACCTGCTCTCATACAACATTTATGCACTAGTAATAGGGTTAAATTCACATGTCAGTTTTCACTTCAGTTAGGGCATTAAGCCCTTTTCTATCTGGCTTCTTACTTTCATGATGCATGTAGGTACCTAACACATTTTTGGACCTTGTCTTCAGCCATATTTGCTTGAAAGTAGCCAAGAGGTTAACAAGCATGGGAAACTAGACAGGAGGCAGTACAGTAAAACCAGAAGAGAACAGAATCACAGCTTGTTTCTTTACTAATCCAAACTAAAAGTCTCCTTTGATACAATTTTCAACTCAAGCTTGAAAAGAAAAACAATACTGCAGTCATAATTTTTTTTTCTATGCTGTTTGTAAGACTTAGCTGAAGAAAAAATACAAAAGTAGCTCTAAATAAATAAAACCCAACAAAATTATGTGAGCTAAATAGTCTATCCTTCAACAAATTGGGCTGGAACCTGAATTATTTTTTCTTAGATTACAATAAATGCCATCACCATCAGCATCAATAATGACTTCAATGATATACAGGGAACTCACCATGAATATTTCCATCATATCACTACCATCTCATTTTAATAAAATGTATGATAGAAGGTTGCTTAAAGTACATTGTTTCTTGTCTGATGCTGTTATGATGATGTATTACATCAACTAAGCAATGAGGTTGCAGTGATGTATTCTTACAGTATGTTGTAAGAGTGTTCCTTTACAATAGATGATAACTTGATGCATCCCAAGAGCTCATAGTCTGAGACACAAATCTGGTTTATAAGTTTTTAACTTTGTGAAAGTATATATTTTGCTAAGAAATAATCTGAAGTCTGGAAAACGGGCTACTATGAGCCAACATTTCATGTTACTGGGGTTCAGTGAGTGCAAGAGAAAGCTCTCCATTCAAAGGATATCCCATTTAAAATAGCCTGTATTGCAGAGAAGCAGACCAGAGAATCATTATGGTATGTGTTTGTGCTCAAATGTCTTTGAATAGTAGAAAGGAAAACGTTTAAGAAGCAGCCACCATGAGGGACTTGAGACAAAAACAAGACAGTGCAAACAGAGAACTGACACTGTGACAGGTGGATTAATGGCAATGAGACTTAAAAGGGGAGACAGGGGAGGACAATATCAAGATCTTTCTGTAGTCTTCATTACTTTGATTACTGAATAATACATCTAAAAATATTACAATCAGGAGCAATCATTCCAAAGGGCAAACAAGTGAAGTAACGCAAATTCTGTAGAGATATTAGAAACATGGACAAGCATTTACGTGTTCAGGAAGACATGAGAAAAATAATGGGGATGGGATCAGTCCATAATAATGGACTGATTCCACACAATGCGAAAGCAGCACAAGCAGATGAACTCTTAAAAAAATGAGAGGTCCCATCCTTGCATAAAATGTTGTCACTAATTAGGCACAAGGGACTGATAGGGCACAAAACACAATGTGCATGGAATATTTTCTAAGTCAATTTTCCTAAATGTGAAGAAAGCTCATATTTGAGTCTAAACAAGCAAATTCCAGGTTTATGAGAGCCTGCTATTAGAGTCCCAGTATTCTACCTGAAACAAACGGAAGCAGGAAAGTTCAGTAGAGAAACAGCAAATACAATTCAAGGCTTACTGAGAAGTTCTGATCTCAGTTTTATCAACAAATCTGGGAGAAGAGACATACAGCCACTTTTTCTTCCTTATGAACATACTGAAAGGGTCTCAAAGAGCTTTCCCTGTTTCTTACTTCTGTACCATAAGCAGATTGCAGGGCCCATTGAAAGCTTCTACATCTGAACTTACAAATGATGAAGGTCTTTATAAACACTGCCCCTCATTTTACATGAATTAATAGGTTATTTGTCTCCTGACGGTGTCTCTTTTTATTAAAACCAAACACATATACACAGAGCTGTCATATGGTTTGATAGCCTTCAACTAGCCTTCCTCTCTGTTTAGTTATTTAGCTTCTGTCATGAAGCTGAGTTTCATACTGAGGCACAAATCCACTGCCCTCCCATGGTGATGCTTGCCAGTAGGCAGAGTGAAGCTGAAGGTTTGATTTCATGTTAGTGCTGGCTCTGGCTCAGCATTCCGACAAGCTTCCCAGGGGCTGGTACTGTGGGGAGTTCCTGCTGAGGATTCAATTAGTGCTACGCAAAAGTAGACCAGCACCAAGTGGTAACATGGGCACACAGGCAGGTCTAGGCCTTTAATTTGTGACTACTGCTCACCATTCTCATTTTAAAGGGCAAGTGCTCAAGGGAATGCTCAACTAGGAGCAGGGTTCATGGTAGCGTGATCAGCAGCATACCTGGGAGATTTTTAGGAATTCAGCAACAAAATAATAACAGAAAGCTGAAAACTTCTTTCAAAATGAAACTGGACAATCTATTTTGTTTATTTTTATAAGCTTGTTTTTTTTAAAAGATGTACTTGCCTTGAATCTGTTGATTTCTCTTTGCCTATCATTGAAATAGTTCTATTAGATTTTTGAAATTAACGACCATTTAATTAGTAACTTTGAGGGAAGATTGCTAAACACATCTGGAAAACCATTTTCCTCAAGCTGAGTATTCAAAAACTGAAACATAATGAAAGTTTCTGAAACGTCTGGTTGTCTACTTTGGCAACATTCTTCACTCTTGGTCTTGAAACATAAAAATGACATTTCTAAGTGGAAACCAATATGAGTTAGCATTTCCTATACTTTTCATTAAGAAATTATTCCTAGCTAGATGTTGCTTATGTGCCTTCCATGTGGAGCCCACAGGCATAGCAAAGAATCAAAACAGTAATTTAAAGGATGCACCTGACAGACTGTTCCTACATGTATCATATGGGACATGTGGAAATAAAATACTTGGTGGGTTCACCCTGTCTGGATGCCAGATGCACATCAAAGCCACTCTGTCATTCCCCCTCCTCAACCGGACAGTGAAAAGAAAATACAATGAAAGGCTCATGGGTCAAGATAAGGACAGAAAGAGACCACTCACCAGTTACCATTATGGGCAAAATGGATTTGACTTGGGAAAATTAATTTAATTTACTACCAATCAAATCAGAGTAGGATAATGAGAAATAAAAAACTGAATCTTACAACACCTTCACCTCTCTCCTCCCTTCTTCCTGGGCTTAACTTTACTCCTGAATTCTCTACCTGCTCCCTGCCAGTGGCTCGAGGGGATGGGGAGTTGGTTTGTGGACAGTTCATCACACATTGTCTCTGCCCTTTCTCATCAGGGAGAGGACTGCCCACACTCCTCCCCTGCTCCAGAGTGGGTCCCTTCCATAGGGTACAGTCCCTCAGGAACAGACTGCTCCAGCAGGGTTCCCCACAGGGTCATAACTCCTGCAGCAAACCTGCTCCAGTGTGGGCTCCTCTCTCCATGGGGCCACAGCTCCTGCCAGAAGCCTGCTCCAGTGTGAGCTTACCACAGGGTCACATCCTCGTTTGGGAATCCCTCTGCTCCAGCATGGCCATATGGGTATCTGCTCCACCACGGACCTTCACGGGTGGCAGGGGACAGCCTGCTTCACCAGGGTCTGCACCACGGGCTGCAGAGGAATATCCACTCCAGTGCCTGGAGCACCTTCTCCTCTCCTTCACTGACCTAGGGGTCTGCAGAAATGTTTCTCTAGCACATTTTCACTCCTTTCTATGTCTACAACTGCTCCTGCACAGCAACTTTCTCCCTTCTTAAGTAAGTTATTCTATAGGTGCTACCACCATTGCTGATGGGCTTGGACTTGGCCAGCATCAAGTCCATCTCAGAGCTGGCTAGCATTCACTCTTATCAGACATGGGGAAAGCTTCTAGCAGCTTCTCACAGAAGCCACACCTGTATGTCCCCTGCTATAAAAACCTTGCCACACAAATCCAATACAATAATGAGCATGTTCACTGCAAGTAGTATAATTAAGAAAGCACTGGAAAATAAACTGCAATAGAAAATGAGGTTGTAAGAGGATGTATATGTATTTTTAACATTTAAGGGAGCTGAAAATATAGTGGAATTAAAATACCTCAAGACAGTCTAATCTCCCCCAGTGATGTATGTACAGCACTTACAGCACAATATTCTGACACACAGGAGAATAAGTGGGCTTTCTGAACAACTTTAAGATGTAAAGACATGCCTGTGCATTTCCTCCACTTTCAATGTAAACTGGAGCAATCCTACCACCTGTCTTACAATAGCTTAGTTCTTAAATACTTATCTGTAAGGAAAATAAATTTACTTCTACAATAATTTCTTTTTCAGGACTTCATTTCAGCCTTAACAAGAAATTGTTTAGTCTATATCTTTAAACTGAGTACCTAGTAATGAGAGACTGTACTGGCTAAGGAGCTAGGGAAGATGGATGCTGAAACTTTCACTCCCCAGCTCCAGGCACTATCATTATGTCATTTGGGTCTGCTCAAAGGCAGAAAGTAGATAAAGACGTTGTGGATCCTTGTAGCTGGAATTTCCCTACTGCTGCGACACCAAGGGGGAGAACATTTGCCTTACTGCAGTGATTAATGAGAAAGTCATTATTATGAGATACGTTAACATTATATTTTTTCCCCTATTAGCACTATATTTACCACGACAGATCTTCCCTAAAGAAGGGAAAATCACTGCTGTTAACTTAATTTTCCACTGGTTTATCTGCATTTTATGCTGATGCTGCACTGCACTTCAGTGTAGAATCATAAAATCAAAGAACAGATAGGGCTGGAAAGGATCTTAAGATTATCCAGTTTCAAACCCCCTGCCATGGACAGGGACACCTCAAACTAAACCATGCCACCCAAGGCTCTGTCCAACCAGGCCTTGAACACCACCAGGGATGGAGCATTCACAACTTCCCTGGGCAACCCAATCCAGTGTCTCATCACCCTAACAGTAAAGAATTTCTTCCTTATATCCAATCTAAACTTCCCCTGTTTAAGTTTTAACCCATTTCCCATTGTTCTATCACTACAGTCCCTAAAGAGGAGTCCCTCTCCAGCATCCTTGTAGGCCCCCTTCAGATACTGGAAGGCTGCTATGAGGTCTCCACACAGCCTTCTCTTCTCCAGGCT
>JAVHNF010064684.1:8262-21616 GCA_034783455.1 Micropsitta finschii
CTGCAACCTTCTCTTTTGAGGGATACACCACAGGTGCATAAGTGGTTGTTTTTTTTTTTTCGGAGACCTGAATGTCAATAATGCATTGCTATAAGAAGCAAATATTTACTTAAAAAGTGCAGAGCTTGAAGGATCTGCAAACCCTTGGTATTTGAACTTTTTTCCTAGAATCGTGGTGCTAATGCAGAGACCACTGTGGTTTCATGAAAGAGGAGGGATGCCATAATCCGTAACATTTCTCTCCTGCAAATGTCTTTGTGAGAGGGTTGGAAATTGTAGAAGCAGCCACTGGATGGCAATGTTTCACACACAATTTCAGTCTCAACAGTTTAATAAGACTTGGAGTGCAGGTGCTCATCTGATTAAAACTTTCATCCAAATCCTAGTCTAACACTTATTTCAATTCCATGTTTATATTGCTGACAAAAATTGAACTGACAGTTGTATTATGGAGAGGCTATTGGCTCTGCATAGCTAAGGTCAAAACTCGTTTTCCATTATAAACTCAATCTTGGCCTCACCTGTGAGATTCTCACACATTGGGCCCACAATGAGTAGCAAAGAGAGATGTTTTGTTTACATTTCAAATAAATTAGGCCAAATATTCATTTCTTTCAGGTCTATGGACACCTGGGTATTAAAATATGTTGTAGGCTTTTTTTTGCCACACTTAGCAGTATCTCCTCTGTGAAACTTCCTATGAAATTCAAGACCCCAAGGACATGTGCTGGGCTGAAAGGTTCACTGGGTAAAATGGGAAGTTATTCCAGCTGAATTCACCCCTCTTTCCTTATGTTTTGCTGCAGTGGAAATTCACCTAACGTTTCTGAACATTTTCAGAAAATGAAAGCCTAGTGACAAGTAACACAGTGACAGGTGCAGGTATTCTCAGGAAGCAATTTTTTACACTCATCTGTCACTATTCATGCTGGGAGCACTCACACCTGGACTCAGTTAGAAAACAAGGACAGCGCAAATCATGTGACTTGGCTGGCAAATTCCAGCTGACCAACATGGCTCAAAAAGAAAATGCTGAATGCTTCAGAGAACTAAGGCGGCATATCTATCTGCCTTTTTTCCTCTTTTAAAAAGCAAAATGCACCTCTTTGGGAGGCAATATGAAATAAAGTTGAAGAATCCTCATTGTTCGAAGAATTTATTGTGAAAAAAAAACAAAACACTGAAAATCACTGGTGATATTGTTTACTTTGCTTTACTTACCACGTTATAAAAGCCTCCTTTCTCTCTATACACCTGCTTTTGTTATCTATTTCTGACCAGTACATACCTGACAGGTATGCCACATGTCAGGCAAGAAAACAGAAAATTACTGTTCAAAGGAAATTATTCGCAGATCTTTGTTTCTTGTTTCAGTAATAATTGTGGGAATCGTTCATAGCACATTTCTTCCTGCCTGGGCCAATTTAATGTGATGTTTACTGGGTCTTAGGAAACCAGCTGCTTTGGAGGAGGGCTGTCTTTTGAGATACTGCTTGATAATGCTGTCATCCAGGAATGGATACACTTTTTACTCTGACACTGGTTTTGAGCAGCAAGCTTTGCTCTCAGAGAATCTGGAATTGCTCTATATGGGAAAAATCCAATCTCATTCCTATGTTGGCAGCCTTTGAATCATCTGCTTTATTTCTAAGGATCATAGAGAATGCTACTAGCAGATTCTGTGTAACAGATAAAAAGGTATATGAAGAGGAGGTCTGAAAGCCTGATATTGCTGTGGAAGAGAGCTAAGGTTAGAACTACCTCTGACAACCATTTCCACTTTCAAGCATTCTCAGTATAGTCTTATAATATGTTCCCTAACTTTGTAATGGTTCTCTTAAAGAATTAAAGTGCTCTTATATTTTACTTCTCTTGACAGGCATTCTGACACTGTACACAAGCTTGTGCCTGGGAAGCACATCACTTTTTTGCTGCTGTGTAGAGCTAAATTCAGAAGGTGAATCTGGATTTGATCAAGCCATTTCAAACTTGGTACTTCCACCTTTCTTGATCATGAATGATGACATTCCACAAAAGTACATAAACTGTTATAACACAAAACTGAGGTACAGCCAGGCAATAAGGCAGAAAATAAATTAAACTTACATTGCTTAGGTGTTGCTAAGAAAATGATGTAGCCTGATCCTAGCAGTAGCATAGTGATACCATTTGAGTCACTGAAAGTCATTAATAAGTTCACCATTTGTCTAAGAACTATTGCCTCATATGTTACTAACTTGAGTGTGAATATTTGTTTTGACAGGACTTTCATCAGTTTGCACAGATTCAAGTCAATTATTTAATAACGGAAATATTCTAAAAATAATTTTAAGTTTTCATGCAGTTAAAGCAGATTGCTAAAACCCTGAACACATTGCCCAAATATGTTTTACAGGGTATATCATAACGGAGTTTATGTAAACAAGCATCTGTTGACAGCATAGGAGCTCAGGTTCTTGGCTGATGCAGAAAGGGTAAGTCTCAACAGCACTTAACAGCCGTTTGCATAACCTGCTCTAAATACCCAGGGCCTGACTTTTTTAAGTGTATGATTTTATTGAAATGAGTGAGTTTAAGCCATAGGCCTAATATACAGCTGCAGCCATGCATGCAGATCTGGCCCCAGGAATTCACATTAAACATTCTGCCTATGTGGAACATGCCAATAGTTATCACCTATTAACACTTCAGTCTAAATCCTCAGCCCAGAATCAGATAGGACCTTTTTGTAAGCGACAAAGGAATACTCTGTGCTTCTGAAATAATAAATGATTTAACTACCTTTTTCCTTTTACAAAAACATCAAAGATTTCCTCTCTGGATCAAAATGTAATATTTTATTTTGGGATCTTAAATCAGGACAAACTGCATATTGACACACGTGGGTACAAATCATAGTAAGAGTTGCCTTGGTTTATCCCTTTAAGTACTGAAATTCCTGAATTAACTGTGCATATGCTTGAAGCTAATCATGCAGATTTAAGTCTTTGGCATCAAGCTTATGTGGAAAACTGGAGATCCTTCGCGATGTTGTGGTGGGGTGGAGTCAGGTTAAGCAGACTTCCAAATACAGTACCTTCAATTTTACATATTAGCAGGCCTCTTACTGAAGTAATTAGGACTTTTCCTGAATAAAGAGTGTGAGTTTCCCCCCACTATTTGTGCAAACTAGTAATTTTCTCCTGTCCTTAAAAGAATGCTTTTCTAAAATACTCTCCCTGCAGAAGCACATAATCAAATTTCAACAAGAAAATTAAATTAAGGAAACAGAAGAATGAAGAACAATACTTCTACAAGTAAAACTTGGGGGTGGCTTAAGGACAGAACGAAGGAGGGCACTTAAAGTAACATATCTGGAAAACATTTCTACTCAAGAGAAGCTTCTGGA
Organism: Micropsitta finschii; assembly: GCA_034783455.1. Taxonomy (NCBI): domain Eukaryota; kingdom Metazoa; phylum Chordata; class Aves; order Psittaciformes; family Psittacidae; genus Micropsitta; species Micropsitta finschii. Next base: position 11,651 of record JAVHNF010064684.1, read on the forward strand.
CATGAGCACTGTATTTCTGATGGAATGGAATTACAAAATTTAAAACAGTCTTGGGAAATTGATGTCCCAGTATAAATATTGTAAGAGGCAGTAGTGAGAAGTTTTTACAGGGAAACCTTCTGTAGTACATCATTGCCAAACGCAGAATTGGTCCAGATACACGGTGAAACAGTATGTAAAATGAGACTGGAATTTTTCAGTGTAGTAACATTATTGTTCTATGAAGCCAGTTAGATGTGAGAGAAATAGATTGATTTGATAATGCAGTTAAATCATCATATAAATTGTCACTATTAACATTTTTTGCAAATATTAATGACATCAAAGAGACTTGAGGGATTGCATTCATTTCCTATTGAATACGATAATATCCTGATACTTTCTTCACATTGGTTTTGTTAATTTTCAGTGTACTGACATCTGTTTAGGGATAATATTTCTCAAATCCAGGAGCTTATCAAATAATGGGAAAAGGAGAAGAAAGAACAAGACTGCATGGGAGGATATGTAAGACCTAAGATACTGTTTAGTGCTGTGTGCTTGTAGAGCTGGGTGGGTAGAAGGATTGCCAGGATGGAGACTCAACTGGTCCAGGACCTGACAGCTACTCCATGCCTGAAGCTTTGAGGGAGGCTTCAAGAAGTGTGACAATCAGCAAACAATTGACCTTTTAGACAAATGTCTTCTTTTGCTTCATCAGTTGTTGGTTTGTCAGCTCTGCACACAGATTGAGATTAGAAGACAGCTATCCTCTTTAATGCAGGACTGGTGTTCTACCTCCAAGTTGCTTTAGAAAAGTAGTTCTTCTGTCCTTAAAGTGTGACACATCTGGGTGCCAGGGATGTTGACACCACCATCTTCTACAAAGATCTTTTAATGGAAGATCTCACTGAAGTGTCACTAGTGAATACCAGCTCAGCACTTTTGCTTTGAGGCTGAGCAACGGCTGGAAGATGTCATCAGGAAGGTCTTTTAAAGCTGGGAAGCAGTGGCTCCTCCACTGGTCCCCCTGGCCTGCTCCACACCTTCATCCCATGTGTGATGCCACCTATCACAAGGCACTGTGCTCTGTCCACCACTCAGCGTCAAACTGATGCAGACAGGCAAGTGTTTCTGCAGCTTTTTTTTTTAACAGAAAGGGAGGCTGTAGGCAATGAGAGCACATCAGAAATACCTGCCTTGTGACAGCTGTGAGAGGAACAAGAAGACCACCTTGCAAGGAGATGGGGAGGTCAAACCTCTCTGTGAACAGAGGCGCAAAAGAGGTGGAATGTGAAAGCTGAGGTCAGAGGAAAATTTCCCATGAGGCTAGTCCTTCTGCACCAAGAACAGGAGGCAGAGAGAGACAGAAGCTTGAAAGTGTTCACAAGAAAGCTGCCTTTTTGTTTTGTTCCCACTAAATGTGGGAAATATAAAATATTTTATGCCTTGACAGAAGGTTTTTCCCCATAGGAAATTAAAAAAGAGAAGGATTCTTTAGAAAACTTTTAAGATGGAGAGGATGTTTTTGGGTTTTGTAAGCCGAAGAACAAATGTTTTGAAGGCTGAAAGGGAATATTTTCAGATTTGGTTATTTTGTCAGCAGAAAATAAAAGCCTTCACAGCTATTTTATGCACCTTTATTTCCTAGCAAAATGCTTTCATCCATTTCTTTTCCCATCCTTGCAACAGCTCCATTAAACTCTGCTTTATTTTGCCATTTCTTGCTTCCGTTATGTTGGTCCACACACAATTTTGCAAAATGGACCTACAGAATTTTTTTTTTGGCAGAGAACTTCTGTCAGGTTTATAAAAAGAAGGTGGCTCTAAAGTGTCAGAGGATCAAACACTAAATTGTATGTCTCCTCTCTCACTGCTGCTCTCACAGATTTTGGATTCTCATCCATTTTTCAGAGTAGGCAAGATTTCTGATTGCTATCTGATTTTGCTAAAGCATATCTCCAGCAGTGGTATAATCTCTAGCTGTGACATCATTTAGCAGCTCATATTTTTTAAACCCAATTCCTTAAATTTTAATCCAATAAAGAGCTTCTCTTAAACACCCAGTCAAGTTGTACTGTTTTTTTAGCTTTGTTTGATAACAAAGCCCTTTAGCTGTAAATATATAACAAAAGCTGAATTTCCACTTTTTAAAGAGAAGACTGTTTACCTGTTTTACTGATATATGAGAAAGACTTGAAGAAGGTAACCATTTCAGAAACTAATTCTGAATCCTCAGCAACTTTCAAAGTAAGTAGGAGGTTTAAAATCATCAGCTTCAGCATTTTCAGAATCTAAAAATTTGTTGTGAAAGTGAAAAACATCTTTCAGTCTGGAGCTACAGGGAACAGCATCTGTTACAATCTGACTTACGAATGATAAGTAAAGAAAGAACAAGAAAAGAGTTTCATATATTAAGAGTGCTTTATTTTGGATCTGAGGAACTACTTCACATATGAAAGAAGGGAAAATTACTATATCATGTCCAAGAAATGTGTTTGTTATAACATTTTACATAACTAACACCTAGTTATTTTCATAACAGAATAGTCAGTTTGGTTTTAGTTTTGATTTTTTTTCTTAAACCAAAGATGATACACTTTTTGGAGAACCTAGTGTTAGACATACTCAGTGTAGAATATCACAGCCTGGTTTTGGATGCTTAAGTGGTAACAGAATTTGAACTGATGCTTGGGAGAGGCAGAGGATAGTGCTCCAGTGGTTCCTGAAAGCTCTATGAGCAGGAATTTTGATCTTCTGATTATATTTTTCTTTTCTTTGAGGTGCCAGATGCCTGTTGTGCTGCATAAATAAACAAAATGCCTTTACTGAACAGGACAGCAAGAGGAAAAAATGCATGTTAACACTGAAATGCTCGAATGCATTTTCTTTTGCATTACTGGCATTAGCCTGTCTGTGGAGTGGTCTGAGGCAAAGCATTGAGAGCTGCTATTGATTAGTCCTTCTCTGTGTAAGGAATTTGCATCTTGGTTCTTGATAGCAATTTGTACAAAATTATGCTGATGATGGGTTTGCCAACAGATCTGTTGAAGCCACAGCAGTCTGCCTGAATAACTTTCTAAGGCAGCTCTGGTAACTGTATTTGTGGAGATATGGGATTGTTAGGGAAATATAATTTGAAAATATAATTTAAAAATGAGATAATTCTAAGCAAGAAAAGGACAATCTTGTTCATTGAGTCCACATGTCTACTACATCTTGTGTTTTCTGTATTTCTGAGTTTTTCATTCAAACTACACTGTTTATTGCCACCTTTACTTTTAGTATTTCCTTAATTTGTACGCTGGAAACTGAGAAGGGGGATCAGTGAGTGTCTTATTGCTCCACTAAAATATTGTCTTTATTTCAGCTTGTCTGGAGTTTGTTGGGTCTGGGGAAGGTTGATCATCACATATTTGCACTTGTTAGCAGTTCTGGAAGAGCCTCACAGGAGAATGAAATGGTTTTAAGGTATTTTGCAAGAGAAAATTAACGGATCACTGTGACTATAATCACAGCCAAGGAGCTCAAAAAACAGTTCACTTCTGAGACCAGTATTGGTCAATGATGGCTTTGCAGGACAACCCTTTGATACTTGTAATTAATAGCTGTCTTTTCCAGAAAAAGGTTGGAGTGACATTCACCCACCAACACTAGAGAGAGGATAAGTGAAAACTACTTATACACAGCACCTTTTCCTTTCACCAACTTTTGTTTTCATTCAAAGCTACCAGCTGAAATATAGCCATACACTTTGGAGCCTGTTGGATTGCTTTGCCAAGGGACACTCTTGTTTGCATAATGGGACCAGCTGGTCATGGCAAGTTATGTGGTGCCGGCAGCTGCCTCTTTTCAAACAGCTTTAGTGGCTCCTAGCCCCTGCCAATTGCAAGGTTGAGACACAGGATCCTTTGGGAGCTTAGTCTTTATTAAGCAACATGGAGAAACCCTGTTGTTTTAGAAATTTGAAGGAAATTAGAAGGGTGATTGACTACTTTGTGGCTAGCTCTACTAGCATTTCTATTTATCCACAGAAAGATTGATGAACAAAAGGGGGTAAGTGGGGTCTACTTTTCACATATGAGAATTTTCTTCCCAAAATCTGTTCTGTGTTGGACTAGCTCACAAAGAGGTGTTGCAAACATTCCCTACTTTCCAGTCTGGCGTTAGTTATGTAAGTTGTATGCATTGTTTCTGCTCTCTGATTGAATGGCTTAGGTAATCAACAATGTCAATGAAAATTATAGCAACCAAACTTAAATGTGTTTTTTCTGGTTGTTGTTTTCTGAATATCTCAGAATTCAAAGGTGAAAATCAATGTTTTGAACATCTGTGGAAGTGAAGCTTGACTGCATGAATATTTACTGACAGCAAATATGTCAGATTGGCAAATCATATGAATCAAATTTAGTTTTGCTTGTTGCTATTGTTAATAATAACTGTTTGTGTGACAGTAATACTTAATATCCTTTCAGTGTTCAAAATATGGTGAAAGCATACAGCTAAGTGATAGTATGGACTTCAAAGAAGTTTTACTCTAAGCATAAAACACAAGGCTGTTACTGGCTTTGAAACAAATGTTTGCAGAATTTCCCTCTTTCCTCATTGGCTCCTGTCTCTCTCACACACAAATGCAGCCTTTTCCCAATTACAAGAACCGCTATGAAAAAATTGGTTTAATGTTACCAGTATATATTCCCCAAGATAGGGCTTCATAAAGCTCTTAGTTTCCCTAACTTCTACAAGCGCTTTGTTTTAGACAGAAGAATCAAATCACACTGATCACATTTTTGTAATGTCAAAAGATTCAGTTATATTTCTGAGGCACTTATATAATTCATGTTGCAGAGGAATCTGTTACAATAAAATGTCCTCTGTTCTCTTTCTTAGAGCCAGCATAGAAATCTCTAATAGTGGTTTTGGTACTTTAGATAGCTAAGACAGCTTGGTTAATATCCCTAAAACTTTTCTATGTATATTAACAACCTTGCTATTTGACTCTTTAAACTCTGTTTAAAATTTTCCAGCCAGAATAATAATTCAAGATTGTAACTTTCGTCACTGAACTTTCTGGCAAGATTGCTTATTGAAAGCTCATATTTTAAGTCAATTTTAATAAATTGATTATTAAATTCACAAGTAAAAAAAATATATTTAAAAAGTGAGCTTTTAAATTTGGAATACTAATCTAAGAGTTATAACATGTAATCAGAGCATAAAGACATGCCAAGAAAATTATATGCTCAATCCAGAGAGTTCGAACATGATCTTTCAAACAGTGAATCCCTCCTATGGAATCCCTCCTAAGCATAAACTGCAGACAGGGAATTAGTTTTGAGGAAGTATTCAACATAGTGTTTGAAATAATGCATACATTCAAGAAACCTGTAGTCAAATAATAACAAGAGAAAAAGTAGAGAATACTTACAAGTATTCTCTACTTGCAAGAACAGTTTAGCACTCAGAGGAAGGATCAGCTTCAGAACTACCAGCAAAGTAAAAGAAAGCTTCAACAGCTTTAACTAGCAGTAAATAGCAAAATGCATGCTCCTACATTATCTGCATTACTTGTTGTGGTTGCAGTATCTTCCATTTAAGCCAGGGTTGTTTCCATCCATGCAAGTATCAGTTACTACTTTTTCTTTTATCTAGTAGTTGAAGACTCTCATAACACAGGAGTGCACTAACTGCAGTATTAGAAAAGAGTGAAGTTCATAACCCCTAGCAAGATTATGGTAATGAACCATATGAAGTCAGAGTGAGAAGAGAGATGATACAGAGACTGATCAAAAGCCAAAGGAAATCAATGGCAGATCATCTGCAGGCTTCAGTAGGGTGGGACTGAAACCAGGGCATCTAAACTCAAGTCTGGTCCCCACTTTGTCTGTAAATTTAGGTAAGTTATTCTGCATTGCAGCCTTCATTTCATTCTGCAATGGCTGTGAGACTTCAGTTAGTGTATCAGAAGAGTGTCAAAACCTTACATGAAAATAAGAAAAATTATAGAAATATGAACCACTACCAATAGCACAAAAATATGGGGTTTTTATCTTAATCAAAAGCAAGTAGCAACAAGATGATGATAAGCTACACTAAATGTGACTTAAACTTCTGACTTATAGATTCAATTAAAGAGATATTGCAGGAGTATAGATGAGATATGTAAGAGTACTGAAGAAAGGCAATCATAGAATAGTTAGGGTTGGAAAGGACCTTAAGATCATCTAGTTCCCACTCCCCTGCCATGGGCAGGGACACCTCCCACTAAACCATGCCACCCAAGGCTTCATCCAACCTGGCCTTGAACACTGCCAGGGATGGGGCAGCCACAGCTTCTCTGGGCACCCTGTGCCAGCGCCTCAGCACCCTCACAGCAAAGAGCTATCTAATGTCTAATCTGTATCTCCCCTCTTCTAGTTTCTGTGCTTTTTCTGACTTCTCTGCCCGGAAAACCCACCCTTCTGTGGGCACTACAGACCCCATCCCATGCACAAGGTCTGTTTACAGGATTGGAAAGGGAGGGAATGCTTCTTTACACTGGGGATGGGATAAAAGGAAGTCTGCAGGAGCAGCGCACGCAGAACCATGAAGCAACTCTTCAGTTCATGGACAGTTAATATGCAAATATTTAATTTTCTTAATTTTTTTATGAGTGTAATCCTGCTGCACAGAGAAGAATCCTGTGTAGTTTTATAGCTCCAAATAACATCCCTAGCTTTCTAATTAAATCCCAGCACTGAAGTCAATGGGGAAGGGAGCCCAAAGCAACACAAGAGCACAAGTGATCCATTGAGAGTAAGAGGATCGGCATTAGACAGGAAATACATTTTCCAAGACTCCACAATCTTCCTAGAAGAATTCCGATAGGGAATGACTACACAATAGTCTTCCAGAAGAATTTCAGGCTGGTTAGAAGGAATCAAAGATCAAGTCAAACGCTCCTGATCCCATTTACATCTATTCCAGTGAGGGAGAGAAGGAAAACCCAAACAAACCTCAATAAAGCCTTCTTGCTTTGAAATGTAGACAGCAGGAAAGCCATTCTCAAGGCAAACACACGTATCCCCTGCCTGTAACAGTGTTTAAGTATCAGGATCCTCCAGTGAGATCAGTGTGGGGACAAACAGTTTGCTCAGTCATCAGCTTCACACACATCGAGCTCCAGCCAAAAAAGAAGTTAAATAGAAGCAGCTCCACTCCAAACTGAGCCCATCCAGCAGCTGATTTCCCCGCTATCTGTGTCCCTCCTCACCAGCACAGCAGGGCCCTGCCTGCCCTGTTATCTCCCCTGCCCAGCGAGGCGGCTCATCCGAGCACCCACCTACAGACATGGAGCAAGGAGGGCAAAGGAGCTTGCGCTGCAGGAGGGGTTCTCTGCAGAAAGGGCCTGGTCTCCGTATGGGAAGCTGCTGCTCTATGGGAAACTGCTGCTCGTGCAGAGCACAAGGTCTTTTTTTTTGCCTCATCCTCTCCGCAAAGGAAGCTTGCAAGAACACACGTAGGAAGATGAAGCAAGGCGGGAGGGAGTTCAGGGAGGGACAATGCTGGCAGCTGCAGCAGCCAGCACAGTGTGGAGTCAGTGCTGGCTCTGAGCTATGCAGCAGACCAAAGGCACGGAGTGAAGCAGCACCTAAACCTCACACTGACAGAGTAAGTGCATCTGCTCATACCCCAGGAGGTGGGGCATCCATCCCTTCACCCTCCCCAGGGATGGAGGAAAAGGGGGAACCGGACAAAGCTACCTCAGGGGTAGAGATTTGAGGGGGAGCTGGAAAAAGCCATGGATGCATAAGAAAAAACCTTTAATTTGCTTCTACTTTTAGTTTGCTTTTTAAGGCTTTACAGAAAACTTCGATACAGAACTGCCGTGTTCTCTGCACTGTACCCAGCACAGCGATACTGGGCAATGGTACAGTCGGAACAACTCCATGGGGAAACTATCATGGAATAAATCTGGCCAGGTTTGCAAGTGGTAGAATTGAAGAGCTTGTTTAGGAAGGAGCAGAGCACAGGCTCCCATTGCTCCACACGTTCAGCCACAGCAACATAATTTCAGTGCTGATGTGGTCAGAGGCGTATTAACATACTGAACTGCTTCTGAATGAATGGGACTGCACAAAGTAAAACCAAAATCAAAATCGAGATGGCTTTAACTTCTAGATTTAAGAATCCCATAGAAAATACACGTGCAAAAGGAGGATGAACAGAGTGTGTGGGACTTCTCCCCACTCACTGCCACGTGCACGCTCACTGCTGCATCAAGCCCAGTTCTTCTGCACACAGTACAAACTACACCAGCTTATACAGTTGTTGTGTTAAAATGACCCACAGCCTCTCAGCCTGCAAGTCCCCTGCACCCTGCTTTCCTCCCCTTCCACCCTGACCTGCCTTCTCCTCCTTAAAGGCCTGCTGGTTTGCAGCTATCTGGTGAGGCAGTGTTGTTGCCCCCCTTATTAACAGGGCACCTTTCCAACAGGCTGGCTGCTGCACAGAGGTCTCTTCTCCAACCTTAGCCCCCTTGTGAGGATGTTGGGCCTCATCCAGGCATACTACAGCCCTGACAGTCAGCGAGCACATAACTGCGTCAGTATACAGAGAGGGAGAAGTGGAAAGGTGACCTTAGTAAAGCTACATTCCATCTAAACCAGCTCACTACCACAGAAGTATGACAGAAGGACTAAAATCCTATTCCTTGTTTGTTTTTCAGAAGTCTTTGTAATCTTAAGGAAAATTCCAGCTCCTGAATCACTCTCCAAACATCTACTGAGCTTCCCTGAAAACACACAGTAAGACTACAGTTTTTACATCTCTTTTCTCATCTTCTGTCACCAAAACACAGGATAAACTTTTGCCTGATGCAAGCAGCCTGGGCAAGCACCCTTTGAGTCTTGTTGTATACCTGAAGGAAATGAGCGGGCCTCTGCTGGTCTGAACCAATTCAGTTGTATCACACTGCAGCCTTTAATACTACAGACACGTAGATGAACAGTCAGAATTAGGGAGGACAATCAGAACACGTGGAGAGAGAAGCTAAGGGAATAAGTGTCCTCAGCTTATCTGTGTTTAGCTGCATCAAAGACAAGATACAACTTCGTTACCCTTATCACTACTTAGACCACAACACATAAGCAAATCAAAGCACTAACTGGAGCAAGTACTAATGTAAGTGCTAGTACAGACAAGCCACATAACCCATACTTATCTTCCCCAAAAAATGCTGTTTAGTGAGGAACACTGGAGGAGCAACACACCACAGGCAATGCACCACTGCAAACAACACCTCAATACTCACCTAAACAGCCACCAAGGCACCTGCATGTGAACATCTAGCAGGAAACCTACGATGCAAGTGGCCAGGTTGGTTCCCATAGCACATACCCATGTCTTCCACAGCACTTGTGATAAAGCACCATCAGGTGCTGGGGTAGGGATTGTTCAGCTTCAACTGCTGAGTGTTCCTTGCCCAGCCTGCCCTCTGCCTGGTCCTCTGCACTCCTGGGGTGGCCCATGGCTCTGCTGCTCCTGTGCCCCCGTTGGCTTGGTGGGTACCATCTGCCAGAACAGGTGCTTCCTGGTTGCCTCCTGCTCTTGCTCAAGCGTTGCTCTGTGGTTTGCTGGTATCAGTCTTGCTTTCAGCAGCCACACGTAAGCAAGGAGGCTGCTGCTTCTCCAACACACTCTTCACACCATGTGCCCTGGACCTGTTCTCCTGTGGTCATCCCCAGTTCTATTTCCGATGGTCCCAGACACTTTCAGCACATGACATCACTTCTCTCTTAGCACACACTGCACTGTTACTGTGGATTACAGCATCTCGGGTATCTCTTCACGACCTCCACGACATCACACTCTACATTACTGCCTCCTTGATAACCAGGGACTCTTACCCGCTTCCTAGTATGGTTACTGCACTAAGCTGTGCTCCCAAATGCATGTATGACATCCTTAATATAGCCCTGGGGTCTACTGAGAGACTCCAACCTATTC
>JAVHNF010064687.1:43231-60433 GCA_034783455.1 Micropsitta finschii
GTGAGGCTGCACCTCAAACCCTGTGTTCAGTTCTGGGCCCCTCACTACAAGAGAGACATTGAGGTGCTGGAGTGGGTCCAAAGAAGGGCAATGAAGCTGGTGAAGGGTCTGGAGCACAAGACTTATGAGGACAACTGAGGGAATTCGGGTGTTTAGTCTGGAGAAAAGGAGCTTCAAGAGGACCTTATCACACTCTACAACTATCTGAAAGGAGGTTGCAGTGAGGTCGGGGTTGGTCTCTTCTCTCAGGTAACAAGCACTAAGATAAGAGGAAATGGCCTCAAGCTGCTCCAAGGGAGGTTTAGATTGGGTATTAGGAAAAATCTTTTCACCAAAAGGGTAGTCAAGCATTGGAACAGGCTGCCCAGGAAAGCACTTGAGTCACCATCCCTGGAGGTATTTAAAACACGTGTAGATGATCTTAAAGGTCTTTTCCATTCTATGGTTCTATGATTCATCGGCTCTTTCATGTGCAGAAACTGAAGCAAAGACTGAATTCTTTACTTCTGGTCAAACTGGAAACCCAAATAAAAAGCAAAATATGGCTATCTGCTTTTTAGCATCTTACCACAGGACTTAAAAAGCCAACAGAAAACAATTTATACTTTGCACTATGAGCTCGACTTTTCAAAAGACCAAATGTTTCATTTTTAATTTTCAAGACAGTATCTACAGTAATAGCATATTCCTAGACAAAACAGGATATTGTACCACAACCCCAATATTATCTTTACAGCTTCTACTTTTACTGCTTGTAAATTTCAACACATCTTATTCTGACCACATGCTATTAAAAGATTGAATTAATCATTCCATCACTTCCTTGCTCAGAAAGCAGATGGAGAGATACAGCCGGGCAATCAGAAAAGTCAATTCTTTAAATATTCTCTTACTATATTAGATTCAGAGGGAAGGGGGGGGAAGGAAAAAACCAAGTCGGCAAGATCATTAAGAGTAGTTTAAACTGCATCGCCTCTCTTCCCAGAGACACAGAATGTAATTTCCATATCCCAATCAAGATTAAGAGCATCCAGATGAAGGTCACATTCAGATCTGAATCTTTCAGCCGACAAAATGCTCTGCTGCCACTTAACAGACCCCTTTGCCTCCCGTGGCTTCAGCGTGACAGTATTTCCATCTAACGCAAAGAAGCAAGCAGAAGTCATGAGTTGGTATACAGAACTTAAAAGGTATTTGAAAGTTTCTGGAGTACCTCACTTCAGAAAACGGTGTAATCACTTGTGAACTGAAGTGATTATTATTATATATAAAGCTTCAGTAATTAGAATCAGGAAGAGCGGTACAAGGTGATTAGAGATTATTGGGAAAAATTTAGTTAACAGGAAGCACAGCATATGAACCAATCGTTACTTAAAGCTACCCTGAGATACCTGCAATTAATTAAAATACAAAATGTTAAAAATCACATTTCCATATTATTAAAGTCTTCAGAAGCAACTAACGATCAGAAGCCATTACAGCATCGACATTAATGTGAGATAACCTTCAGGTGTTACTGGCTTAATAAAAAAGATGGAAAATAGCCTCAACACAGAGGTAGCTGCCCAGCTTGGGGTGATGCCTGAGCTTGATGCCCCAGCGGTCCAGGGCTCTGAGCTGTTCAATGCTTCACTGCCACATGCCACCTCCCAGGGGCACAATCCAGACTCCAGAAGCACAGAGTCATGATGGAAGATAGCGTTAGGGGGAGTGTTAATTATTTCCTTTATAAAGATGGGAGTTCTGCTAAAGCCCCCTGAGCCTCTGGATGGAACTATTTTCTGCACACAAAACTGATTAAAAATCCAAATGAGAAAGTACAAAGGGCATGTACATGTTTTGTCTTCAAGACAGCTACATTTGTTTTCTCAAGATGGAGTTTTATTCATTCTTTGCTAGCCCTAGCAGGTCAGGGTTTTCAAATGGAGAAGGAAAGCACAAGTACAGAAAGGTCTCGACTATACCATGCATAATTTCCTAACTCTCTCAAGACAGTTCTTTTCTAGGAAAAGACTGATTTCTTTACAGACCCCCTCTTTCTGAACACGTGCTGAAGTGATCTCATGCTCACACATTTTCTTTCAATTTTCATCTTTCTTGTTCCTCATAAAACATGCACCAAAGTTTTCACAAGTCAGCTGCTTTGCGACAGAGACAGCAAATTGTTTGCAAAGATTTTTTTTTAAAGATTAGATGTTTTTACTCCTCAGTGAAAGACTTACTTTTGAATGAAATTTTATAGGCCATTAATCTAATGCAGATCCGCAGGACTCAGGGAATTAGTTAACTTAAAAGAGCAGCTACTGGGCAAGCTTTATAATCGCTCTTCATCAAAATTATAGGGTTTTTTTAATATGCAGAGTTACCACACAGATTAAATACTCTCAAAGTGTGTCTCCATATAAGAGGCCATCATTCCATAGCATCATTAATGAGTCCCGGTACTAATAATGGTTCAGGACTATGACACAAACATCTTATTTTCATTCCTATATTTTGTACCTCTGATAAATAGTTTTCAAAATTTTTAAGGGAAAAGCTCATTTCATACAGGAACACTTGTCTGTTGATTGAAACCTCCCAAACATCCTGCTTCTAAGCGGGGAGGCAAAGGCTGCAGGGACCACACTGGTCCTTCTGCATGGCCAGGCTATGACCTCACTTCCCAACTATTTGATCTCACCAGCAGTTCAAACAGGCTGATACATCACAAAGCACCCTGTCAGTCCTTCTAACAAACTCAGACAGAAATACGAGCACTTTTCAGGCATCAGTCCTAGCACAAAGAGGTTTCATGCCTGCTTTCTGTTCCATCCGACCAGAGGATCTAGCTCAAATCACTGCATTGCCTTGTGACAGCCCATTTGGTGTGAAATATTCTTTTATGGCATGACTCCTTTTCCTTTCTTGTGAAAAAGACACTTTGTGTATTATGACAGGTCTTACAGTCTCATTTTCACAACACCAAGCTGATAATCAATACCCAGTGCAGCTGATAGGCCTGCAGGATGGACCTTGCCAAGCTGATGGATGGCAGTTACCTGTCTACAGCATTCATATTACACCTCACATTAAACAGAAAAATGTTACACCTACGTTAAATTTCTGTTTGATGCTAAACAATTAAAATAATTTGAATTAAGCTTTTTTGTTTGAGAAGCATAAAGGAATTTAGCAATTTAAACATATCAAGGGGAGGAAAAAAAGAGTCTGAGGAATAAAAGCCAAAGAGCTTGCACTGGCTTGTTCAGCAGCTCTCTGCTGTTTCTGATATTTCTTTCTCTAGGGCTTTTTCCACAAGCACACAAGGTCTGCATTTCAAACACACGCCTTATGCTGCGTGTCGACTTCTTGGTGGTTTGGAAGATGCAATCCCAAAATGCAGTTGCAGTTCCAGACTCCAGCCTTACATCTCCGTCAGCTCTCCATAATACACAGTCTGAAATGCCAGCACACTCACACCTGGTCCTGTAGTGGGGCTTTGCCACCAGTTAGGACTTCTCTGAGAAGAAATGGTGCTGATGCAGTAGGTAAAAGGTGTGCAGCTCCTTGCAAGGAGACCAAAGTGAGCCCCTCCTGTCTCTGTAAACAGCTACTAGAGTCCTTACCTCAGCATTTATTTTGTTTTATTGCATTTGAAGCTTTGCACCTTTCCATACAAAGAATCCTGAGAGTTACAACACCTTCATTTTGGCCACAGTACCGCCTCCCTCCTAAGGCACACTAAGACACCTTTCTAACGTGTCTGTCCTTATGCAGTCTGTGACCAGTGCTGCAGTACCAGCATAAGCTCACACTCTGCTTCAGACACAGCTAACAGCATTCCCTATTTCACCTGAGGAAACAGAAAAACAGTATTGTACTGAATAAGCTCCTGCAAGGGTTGCCCTGCTGACGTATGTGGCATCTTTACAAGAGAGTGCTTTGTCCAGCACTGCAGTACACCAGCAAAGCCAGCCCGGTGAAAGTTTAGCCTGGAGAAGACAAGAATTCACGTAAAAAAGCAGTAGTTACAGCCAAACCTGAGGAAGACAGAAGCAATGTCAATATGAAAAGGGACACCCAGAACAATTCACCAGGACCACACTACCTACAATCTCGTGATGGCAGTGACATTTCTCCAGGAAGCATAGGCATTTTGCCAGCACTGCACTTTCTGGATCCTTTTCCTGTTCCACACACCACGACAAAGAGGTCTCAGCATCTCCCCTTCCAAACCACCACCAACAAAACCAGAGAAGCACCTTGCAAACCCATTTTGATACAGTGCATTTGGAAGCAACAGATCATGCCCGCAGAGATGATGCCAGCAGAACAGCCACGCTGGCTATGTGGTGGTCATGGTGGCTCTTGTGGCTCCCCACCATCAATCCACATCACTACAGCCCTCAGCAAAACCATGTGCCAGCTGTCAGATGGAGCACATTTGTAAAGATCACTTTGTCCTTTGCAGCGGAGAGTAGCAGCTTGGAAGAATTTGAACTGAATGAACTGGACCTTACTGCAGAATTACAATGAACTTCTGCATACATACATAGGTATGCACGTGCTTTTCCTTTTAAGGAAGAAAAAGAATACTTCAAAAATTGGATTGGAAGGCTGGAAAAAAAATATGGCTTCCACCTTTGCCTCGCTAGAATATTTCATGACTAGTTTTAATAAATAAATATTGAGAAAAAAATGTTTCTTTACATGACTTTAAAAATGGAGGTGGAAGAGACGGATAGAAGACATGTTACACTTACTAGTAAAACCCCTAATAAATGTCATTAAATCAGTGCATAAACAAGTAAGACCATATGCCATTCTAGCATAACTCTAACAGGCATGCTCAACCTAAAATCCAAGCTACAATGTTGCCCACCTATTTTGTTGTTCTACAGGCTCTTCCCTGTATCTTCAAATATCCCTTTCATACTTGCCATGTTGGATCATTACATGTAACGAATTTAAAAGATCAGCTACAAAAGCGAACACAAGAGAAACTACAGGAGGAATAAAGTTACGTGTCTACAACCAAGTGCAAAGAACTCTGCTAGTCACTTTTAACCGCAGTGTCTACAGCTCTTGAAGCTTCCTTCTGACTCAGGTTAGTTGCTCTTTAAATATCTGTACCTTATAATTAGGAAATACAGCATCATCAAGAGAACATGGCTTTTGCATTTCTTGACCTTTTTGCTACTAATTTCCAACAGACTATTTAATGTTAAAATTGTATGCTGTGCAATGCAGCAACTCCAGTTATGAATGCACAAGTAAGACTGGGATATAGGTGGTGGCATTAATTAGCATGAACGCATTCCAGCAAGCAGATTAGATTACATCTGTATTCACACTGGATGGCTTTGTTCATTAAAAAGATGTTATTTTGGAAAAAATACACCCAAGAAGCTCTTGTGTATCTGCTGCAAGAAGTATTTCATTGCAAAAACATTTCATAGCACAAACATTTCATTTCCAGTTAACCAGGTTATATCCAATTGCCAAAAAGCCAGCACTTACTCCTCTGCAGGCACTCTGTTCACTGGGATGCAGTCAGTAGAAAACTCAGAAACTCATCTCTTCACTGTCTCAGTCCTGATTTGCAGAAAGTGTAGTGTCAGTGATGTTTTATTTAGAAAATTGCTTTCACTCGGTGTAATACGCAGCCTGCTGCATGCTTTATGAGCCATTTGCAATAGTATCACTGAACCTCTTTAAGAACAAGGTCTGACGCCAATTCATCTGTAACTTCCTTAAATTGACAAGTTTGTTAAAATACTGTTATACAGAACTATCTGTTTCTGGTTTAAAAATAACCTGCCTAGGGCAGAGAGCATCTTCTGGGCTGGCTCTTTAAGGCATTTGGCATATGGGCTCTAGCATCACTTTTTTTGGTACAAATTGCTAACACACAGCATCACCCTCTTCCCACTACAACACACCGTGCCCAGGAAGCCAGAGGTGGCAATCAAACCCTTGCCTGCAGCACAGAAGATTAAAAACTTAATCCCAAATTCATTGAACACTCACAAGGCTCATTAACTTCAAATCCCTGGTTTGTGCATGTGAGAAACGCCAGTGTGAAATGCGAGGTCGGGAGGTGACCGAGCTTTGCTTTTGTCTGGTGTGACTTCGTTTTCTCATGCTGGTGAAGCTAATGTCACAGAGGATAACCCAGTGCAGAGCTTACAGGAGATGAGTATTTCCTCATAGAGTCGGAGAGTGTTTAGTTACATCACCATGTTACCAATGTGTCAACAAGAGAAAAAAAAAAGGTTTTAACAGTTCCCTCAAGGTCCTCCTTCAGAAACAAGTTCAGTGCATTTTTTAGGTCCAACTTTCCTGTTTTGTTTTCTCCAGGCTAATTTAAAATATTGAGCAATGTTAACAATCATGGTTATACATTCCCTCTGAAGGCAAAATGTCCATGTCTCTCAAAGCAGACTCTGGCAGAAAACAGTCACGCTACAAAAATCAGGAGCGTATCAGTGCAAAGCATTCTTACTCAGCCCTACACAAGTCAGAGGGTGTTTTGGGTAGGACAGGGGATGTAGTTTTCTGTACCCAGTGAATTTGCTGTGAAGCATCAAACCTCTCCTAGCAGAGCACAAATATTGTGCATGGAAAGCAAGTGTCATTATTTTATTACAAAACTATGGCACTTTCTTTTTTCTTCAAAGCAACCCTGACATGAAACAAAATGTCACTGCTTTTTTGGTTATTTGCTTTAGGAATAGTAGCTGTCAAATATTTTCTTTCCTTGCTGGCAATAACCCTATTTAAACCTTCCCATAATCCACCACATCTGCAGCTTTAATGCAGTCATTCATACCCTATGATAAAGCCACGAACCCAAAATCATTGCGTCTGTAATGCCATCTGTAATTTAAAAAACTGCAAGGATGGGAAGCTTGAAACTGGCAGGCAACGGTTTCTGAAAAGATAGGGCTCTGTGTGTGTATACATATAATTGTGACATTTTTATGTCATAATTATACCATTATACCATTACACCCTTAACTGCCCAAATCTTGAATCTTGCCCTGCCTTCAAGGCATGGCACATAATCTTAGTGACACAGATTATCAAAATATTTCATAAGACTCTATTTGTTCAGTGCACTAAAAGCTTTACCATAACCGAGTTGAATCAAGATGACACATAAGTGCTCATGTAACTTCAACTCTACTCCAGCACTGAGCAAGGGAGGCCCGTGTAAAGCATTTGTGGTGGATCAGTATCTGCATGGTCTAAGCAAACTGACATATTATGACTCGACTACAAAAATATCTCTAAAAATAACATCACGGGGTCCACGGACACTTCCTCCTGCCTTCCGGCCTTGCAAAACTTTTTGAGGCTGCTTCAGCGCTCTCATCTAAGCCAAATAAGATTTCTGGTTGTGCAACTTGTCCCACACAAGGAAGACTCATGGTAGAGTCCACACGAGTTCCTGTGTGACTCAAGACCTCCACCTACCCCAGTGCCTGGCAGTAAAGCTCTGCATTCCTTGGCTTAACTTCTACAATCTCCAGTGCCTTCAGCATGAATGAGTGGAACTTGGATAAACAATTCTTTTTACAATGTAAAGGAACAATTACATTTTATAGCTCATTTTCTTGAGTTGCAGTGTCTCTGATGTTAACAGAGTTTGCTCCATCACCTAAACAAGCAGATCCTACTCCAAACAGACCCCAAAAAGCAGAGACACTGACTGACTGCAGAAGTTCCTAATTGCACGACCAGCTAGTTCTTGAGATGAAGCATCACATTTATTGGCATAGGAATGACATGGAAGCAAAGGCCACGTATCCTTTGCAAGGTACCATCTGTCCATCTTTAGACCCAGATACCCTACCAGCACAAGCAGCCCATCACCAAGCTCTGAAATCCATCAGTGCTCCAGCTACATGAGCATGAAGCAAACACCCACTCTTCCACTTATAATGTTGGACTTAGGAAATTTGCCTTCTTTGTTCTACATTAACAAGGAGCAAAAGTTCCTGGTTTTCAAGGAAGGACCAAGCAATAGGAATGCTCATTCACATCTGCTGAAACTCCTGATTTTAAGCTTCTTAAGATTAAATCAAGTAAACTGAAACATCCTCACAAGTAAAATCATGATTAAATAGAAGATTTCGCTTGTATGTTCAACAGAATACCATAGGTCCAGAGCATACGGTTATGATGCAGGTAACAGGGCAAAAATGGAGTGCTTACACTTAAGGCTTTTATTCTCAGAATTTTAACTAAAAAAAATGTAATTATTTACATTTCATGCTCTCTCTTATTTTGGAAAAATACAGTTGCATTTGCCTCCCTCTGCAACAGAGTAATTAAGACTTCCAGCTTATGAGTCAGGGGAGAAAAAATTTCTTTTACTTCTGAAGCCCACCTATGCTTGTGACCTGAAGTGTTTGAATAGCTCACTTGAGACAGAATGATGTTATGAATACTAAAAATCTTTGAAGCACAATGGAAGAGAAAATGGATATATGGAAAATGAAAACTTGTGGTTTGTATTTAAAAAAGCATCGCAGACACAGCCCATCTCAAAATGTATTTAAAAGATACTTAGAGATACACTTGTGATGCTGGCATTTCTAGTGGCTCTGCAGGCAAAGCATACAAAATGGATAGCTTTCAGAGATTAAATTCCTAAATCTATACATGGACATCTATCTCAAGGGGCTAGTGCAAAAGGTCTGAAGTCTCTTTTGTAGCCCACATTTTGTATCAATTTAATCTTATCCTAAAAATAAACATAAAATGAATGAATCATTCTGTAGTCTCGGTGCTTGCAAACTTATCACCCAGCAGGATTACCCTCCACCCAATCCTCTTCTCAGATGGTCAACCAGCCAAGGGAATAAGTAGGATCATGGGAAAAGCCCTAGCGTATTCCCTTCTTCCAGGCACGTGCAGACCAGAAAGCAGCCCCAGCAACACTGAAACACTGGGGAAACACTCTGCAGGAATCTTTTTTCCCCTCTGCAGACCACAGCAACTTTCCAAAGCAGCCTAGAGAAAGAGTGGAAGTACAGCCAATAGACCAGCGCCGCAGACAGATCTGCAGGAGGAGCATATCAGTCTCTGTGTATGACAACCTACTTTAGATGAGTGTGGATCCCATCTCTGGATTAAAAAAATAACTTTATCTTCCATCAGCTCTAATATGCATTGCCAAAAAAAAGCACAAAAAGTATATGCAATAGTTTCACAACTGACAAATTGTTTCTTGTATTATCCGTGAATTTCTCTCTCCAAAAAGAACTGTGAAATCTCTGTAAATATCAGCCAAAGTAATGAAGAGGTGGTGGGGTGGAGTGCAGAGGGCATGAACAAGGTGGTTAGTCTGTTTGCAGGACTATAGAACTACTTCATGTGACTGCTTTAAGTTCACGTGGGGATTGCATCATACCTTCTGATACAACATGCACAAGATTGCTCTTTTCTCAGCTCAGTTCTCTGACCAGGCATGCAGAAATCTCCTAGCAGCAATGCCAGTCACGGTTCGCAACCCTATGGGATAAATTAAGCATCATTCTCAACCTAGTGCTCATGCAAACAGTGCAGGTGAACCTCTGCCTACTTTCACTGTGTCTTGAAAGCACACAGGTAACGTTCTCCTGTTCTTACACTTTGAATGCAAAACCCACACAGCAAATAACACATGCTACCAGCAAAGGAAATAAAAAGGGCTTAAAACTGGGGACAAAAAGAGACACATACCACGCATAGAAGGCTTCACTCATCCATAAGACTGGCTCTTTCTCACCACAGCACTCATTCCATTGGGACCTGCCAGATTTATGATCAGTGGCAAGTTCCTGTATTGCATATGAATGTGTATCTGTGGCAGACCAGAGACCGTGTCAAAAAATCATTCAGAAACGGCTATTTCAGCCCAGGCTCCTGCACACTAGAGGCCATATTACAGTAAGGGCTTGTTCTCCCCTTCTTCTCCATTACCTTATTACCTAAAACTGCTGCCTGGACATTTGGGAGTAGAGGGGTTTGAAGCAAAAGAGCTCACTGCTGGCAGCATGGAGACACCCAAGAAGTGCGCAAACCAGCTGTTGTTCAGAGTTCTGAAATGTCAGATTACAGGGAAGTTAGTCATTTAGTATTTTTAAATGCTGTCAGGATTTCAGACAGGAATTCCAGGCTCCTATTACAATTTCTGTATTTTTCCTAGATGGAACCACTTCCTATTTGTTCTCATCAATGAAGTAACTGATTTTTGCAGATTTAATTGTTTTTAAATTCCTTCTGTTCATATTAAGTTCTACTGCATGCTCAAGAAACTGAAATTTGGTGCCAAACCACTGAGTGCATCACAGAATCACAGAATCACAAACTCACAGCAAACTGGACTACCACCTATAAACCAGAGCTATCATTGCTCGCAAAAGCACTCCATTTTTCTGTTTCTCGCACACACATCAGAAAGCCATGTTTGAGAAGATGAAGGTTTCCCTTGGAGCACAGCATTCATGACATGGGATAGGATGTTTCTGGCATGAGCTTTCCTGATGCTGATTAGACATCTTCCTTGTTATGACTGTAAATTCCTAACACTGTAAACCTCACTGATGACTCGTGCTCAAAAAGCACATTAAAAAAAAAAAAAAGGAAAAAAAAAGAATTAAACCCTTTCAATTACAGTGTCTATAAAGACAGTGATATACAGAGACACAAAGTATCTCAAATTTCAAAGCAAAGCAGCATCCATCGAGAAATAAAAGCTTCATTCCTCATTCCTGTTTGCAAATACGTGGGACAACAACATTCTCAGAAAAGTGCATGCAATCAAAGACACTGCCTTTTTAAAAATAACCTTATTCTGCATTGTCTGGGGAATCGCTGTTGAACACGACATCATGCACATGCAGACATGGACAAATACACTCATACTTTCAGTGTACCAAGTTAACCAAAGGGATTAACTCTCTATAGATATATCTACATAAATTTACTACCACAAACATTTACAGATGCATTTTAATTAGTCTTCTACCTAAGAACGTTAAAGTAGACATTTCTTAATTTATCCCAAATGAAAGTATCCTCTCCCGTCTCTTTTTAAAACAAAGCTAACCTACTGCTTCTGAATGTGTGTGTAACTCTGGCCATGATATTTATACCGGTAAAACCACTATAAATGTTAACCCCAAAATAGCTATTGAATAGGAACTGCAGTTTTACCGTCTATATAAAAATCTTTACTTGAATGCCACAGAACACTCTTCTTCTGTGTCAGTATTAAGCACTTAACTACTTGAATAATGACAAAATTTCCCAGGCACAGCTTCAGCCTAGAGCACAAACTGGTGCGTTAAGGTATTTATCTTAAAAACCCAAAAAAACAGAGCAGCACAAACTGCTTCTACCCTAGAATCACAGAATGGTTTGGGTTGGAAGGGACCTTAAGATCATCTAGTTCCAACACCTTCCACTAGACGAGGCTGCTCAAGGCCTTGTCCAACCTGGGCTTGAATGCAATAAGGACTATTACTGCTTATTATGCCTTTCACTCAGATCATATTTTTCTAGTTGTGTTGACCCCTTAAGCAGGTGATTTTGGCTCAACTAAGCAATGTATTCAAGTGAGCAATGTACATCACTCTTGGGGGAGGAATCACTGGCTCTGCCTTTTTGCAGCATGGCATAGGTGCCGTAGCCCCAGTGGGCCAGAACAAGGACCTAGTTTAAACTCTTTTTAAACCAAGTTTACCTGCTCTCAAAGAACAGTCTCTCTGTAAGGGAAGAAAAACACACTGGTGTGCAGGACTTCTCCCTGCTGTTCTTCCACCCAGTGCTCTGCCCAGGCAGAGCCAGGGAGTAGAGGCAGGACAGAGGAGTAAGGATTTTGCAAAGTCAAGTCACTGGAAGTAAGGACTATTTGTAATACATGGAAACCAGCACATATGTGTAGAAGGCAACAACCTTTTCAGCACCTCTCAAAGATACATCTGATCACCACTTCAATGCATTGCAAATGGCAGGATTGCTTTTGTGAACACTTAATGTTTTCTTCTGGCAGCAAGGGAAATCAATACCACCCTGTGTGGAAATGCCAATAAAAATGCTCAAAAAACATAATGTTAACACTTCAGAGGCTGAGGGCCTCTCATTTGAAAATGGTTTCTCCAACAGCCTTTGCATTTCTAAAAAACTGCAAATCAAATTTTATCACTAAAAAGGTTTTTAGAAAATAAGGTAAGCATACAGACAGTGTTTTGGTTTTTTGCAGTAAACTCAATTCCCTTGTGATATTTTAATCCAACTGCAGGGGCACTGAAAATTACTGCAGAAGTCGAAAAAATCTATTTAATAGATTTTTCTTGTTCAATCTCAAGGGAATGCATTTGCATGTAAAAATGACAGCATTATACAGCAACTGTAGTGATGTTCTGAAATTCCAGTTTAAACAGTATCAAGTCATTAGACATGCTTTATTGATGCGCTTTTAAGCTGATGTAAAATTACACTGTGTCTTTTAAGTTCTCTCTACAGCACCAAATACTGTTATTAAAAAAGCAAACCCAATTTCTATAATTTCCCTACACCCCCTAAAAATAAAACACACCATGAATGTAGCAGAAGGTTAGTAATTTGGAGGAAATATGGTGAGGTAGACTAGTCTTGGCATGGGGGAAAAAAAAAGAGAAAGAAAAAAAGACACAAAACATTAACAGACCAGGAGCCAATATAAGACATTCTCCTCAGCACAGCCAAAAAGACAGCCCACACTAGATAGATAACACTGCATCACCAGAAACAGGATCGCCAGAACTTCAGAAACAGAAACCACCAAAAGGACTATGGTGTGCAGAGACTAAAATGCAGGTTTTTTCAACATAAAGTTTCCTTTACCCAATTGTCATGGAATATATACAATACACTGCTTCTGGGTTCAAATCCATACACGTCCTCTCCTCCAGAAATTAGGTCCTCAGGCAGCCCCTTCTTTTTAAGCTATCACATGAAAATCACAAAATCATGAACTCCACATCACCTTTAACTTTTTTCAAAAGTCCTACAAAATATTACAAATAGCCAGTTAGTGTTTCTTTGGCTTTTAATATCCCTGTGTCCCTGAATACAAATGCTCCCATAAGGCTAACTAGAACACCATGACACTAGTTAAAGAAAACATTCCAAATTAATCTAAGTTTCAGTGATAGAAACTTAAAATAATATGTCCTTTCCAAATACCCCAGAACTTTATTCCCTTCATTTAAACGGAGGCATCTCACACATGTTTTGCTGGAATAATTCACCTCTTCAGCTTCAGTTTGGTTCAGGGTTTTCCTTTTGTCCTCACAGTAATCCCTGATGGCAGTGAGAGGTGAAATGCTTGCAAAGGTTGGTCAGTCACACAAAACTGCCTTTAGTTACATTGTTAACTCTAGGAAACCTTGCCTAGCCCACTGAATTTTAATCCTGAATTGGAAATACTTAGCTGGTGGCAAAAGGCAATTCTTCTTCTTTTGACATCAAGAACGTACTTTGAGAGCCTGTTTAAAAATTCACTTTCCCAGCATAAAAGCACTCAAAAGCTGAAGTTCCTCTATTGCCCCTCCAAAAAGATGTTTTAGCTGTACCGAAAAGGAAACATTAGGCTATGGATTCAAACGAGCTGTCAAGAAACACAAACATAAATCTGAATTAATAGCGTAATTTGGAAATGTGTTCTGGGCCCACCCTTGGCAACAGCACCAGGATTTAACTCACGTTGTAGCAATATTTAAAACAGCTTTGCAACTTTGGTTCTCCACCCAGCAAAACAACAGAAAACCGTGTTGTTAAATGAGAAACACCACACGTATTTAAGTGAGAGAAACCATCTAAACTTCTGATATTGTTCATCTTTTTTTCTTTTTTTAATCCAAAAGATTTGTACAGCATGGTTTTTTTTAATAACTTACAGGATCAACAGAAAATAAATGCATAGCTTCAAAACCTTAGAATATAACTTCCCCTTGTTGCGGAAGAGTTCAAAGTCGTAAAGTGCTACAGATATGAACACACATCAGACAAATAATCTAGTAACTAACTTATTTTTTCTGGTTTATTTAACAATATTCCAGGCTTAGAACATAAATAAAAATCTCACAAACAATGGGTAGGACTAACAATGGCTTTGTTCTTTTTTTTTTTCTTTCTTTTTTCCTTCTTTTTTAAAAAGAATTCTGAGACACATTAACTGAACCAACTACAGTTTTATTTTGGATACCAAAACCTAAAAAGAAGCTGGAAGGAAGAGAGTAGTGCATTGACCGATCTCAGTAAAACTCCCTCAACACACTGCATACATTTAGCCCTACGAGATGGATGCTGTCAAGGGGGGCAAAATGAACACAGACCAGGGGACTGGTGTTCAGGGCTCTCTGCCTTGGTTGCCAGGGCATGGCTTTGAATTATTCTCGTGTAAGAGAGGATCTGCATATCTTGTGCTAGCATTTGCATGGCTCCTCAAGGGCCAGCAGTTGTGTTAGTACGTAGAGGTGGTAAAAGGGGACACAACGAACACCAGCTGGTACTCAATGAATGTAAACCCAATGGGTCTTCCTGGCAGACCGCAGAGGTGTCACAGGAGCTCAGCTAACATCAATAAGGGACCTGCTATACCTCACTCCCTTCCATAATTTGGTTTCACTACCCTCGCAGACAGCCTGCATACCTGTGGGAGTTTAGGCCAACCCTGTGTTTTGCAGCCTGGGCAACCACATCCACCTTTTCAGTGGACGTGGCAAATAGCAACATTCAACGGGATGCACTGTGCATGTACTTTGTAAAAGTGCAAATTAATTTTCACAGGACTGGAGTGTGAAACCCAGACTTACAGACAGCCCAACACAGGCCACACCACCTGTTAAGTGCATTTTTCCTGGGCTTAAATGTGCCAGGTAGTTTGCTGCTATTTACTTCACGCATTTACTCTAAACCCTGTCCTTCCTTCCCACCCACCCACCCCTTCCGTCCACCTGCAAAGCACACAGAGGTCTGCAACTTCCAGAAACTATTAAACCAAAACATAAACAAGCAGTTTGGCAATAGATTCAATTCTACCACAATTCTCATGTTTGTATGGTCCTCCTGGCTGGGCCCTTTCTACAACCAGATGTCCATGGGTATCACTGTGACAAAACCCCCAATTTTCTTCCTCCAGAACAGCAAGGGCCAGTCTTCAACAGGCCTCTCTCCAGAAAGATTGTGCTCAACAGTGCCGTAGACTAAAGCTGGGGGGGGGAGGGGTGAGAAACCAGTAGCAAAAGTAAAACCCCAAGCAAACCTTGACTGTAACTAGAAAATGCCAAGAGTCCTCCTTTGCACCTCAGGGAAAAAAGCTTGCTGCCATCCCACTCTGTTTCAGCCATGAACTCTAATCCTGTTTATGACCTGCAGTATTTCATAAGAGATGGGGAATTTGGGAGTAGTTTTTTTAATATTTTCTTGTTTGCCAAGTTCTCAAAAGGGCTTAAAACACTCAGGTGTAGAGACACAAAGGGAAAGATTACAATACACAACAACTAATCTGAAACTACTCAAACATTAGACTGGACAGGACTAAAGTCGACTCTACAAACTGAATTAAAAAGAGACAGGAGGAAAAAAAAAGAGGTTTTAGGTGCTAATAAGAAACAATCTTAAAGACTGACTAAATACATGTGTGGAAACTGAGGGGTTCCCTTCTTTTAAATATATTTACATAATATTAAAGCTTTTTATTTTGCTTTTCATGCCAACAAAATTTTCTAGCTACCCTGGGCAAAGTCCCCATTTAAATTAAGAGGTTAAGGACTTTATAACATAGACAGGCTGTTAGACCCACGTCCCGTACACGTCTCCCTGCCCTCTCCTTCCTTCCCTCTCTCCCCTGACCTCCACCGGGCCTGATGCCTTCCTTGCCTGCTTTGCACCACATGGCATTAGCCAATATGCAGGCACAAAGCAAAGGTAACACAATGCCCCCCCGACCCTGCACGCTTTGTTACCACTTTGTAAAAGCACGAGAGGTTACAATCAGGGCTTGCCTAGACATTTAAAAAAAAAAAAAAAAGGTTTTGCCGTTTAGCTGCTGCAGTTAAATGGTAAAACCAGACTAATGTGGATGCAGCAATACCAGTTTACAAGTGTTTATACCATTTATACCGCACTGGAAAGGAAAATAAACTATCCCAGTGTAAGTGCATCCACACTACAGCCTACGCCAGCACAGTAACAGTTAAAATAATAATACATCAGTCTCCTAATTGACAGAATGATACCAGCTGAACTTTTCTAGCACAGACCAGGCCTAAGACATGAGGTAGTAAAAAAGAAAATCAGGCTCAAGATCTTTTTTCATTCCATAGCATTGATACACTCCAAAAATATTCACTGCTCAGATTTATGGATTTTAAAAATGTTTTAAAATCCAGTATTTAAAGCTAATATCCTGAGTTACACAGGATTTACAAATGGAGGCATAAATCTTAAAACCACCCTTGCTCAGGGTCCTAAATTCAGGAAAATATTTTTATGATAGAAAGCACATAATCATGTGCTTGTCTCCCACTGAAGTACGTGGAAAGGAAGCTCATGGGTAACTGCTTTCTGAAATCTGGGCCACAGTCACAAATCACGGTCTTTGCAGAATTTATTTCCTTATTCATTTCAGTGCTGCTTAATCATAAGTCATTCATGTTTTAAGACAGTGGGAAAAACATAAGACAATGGAAGCTAAATCAAGTTTGTTACAACTGTTCAATATTTACAGCATTCATAGCATAAAACCAAAGTATTTTTGGTAACTTAAGACAAATACCTTATTTTCTTTGCTATTAAATGTACTGCAGCAGTCCTGTTAAACAAACCCACTGTCTCGGATATTAAAGAAATTGTTGTTTACATTTACCGAGTCATTTAAATTAAAAATCTGTTCCTGTTCCAAACCCCACTCTCCTTCATCTTCATCCTCCAGTTCTGCCTCGGACCCATTCCGACTGTTTTCGTACAAAAAGATCTGCTCATCCACATGAGCCGGAGCTAACCGGTTTCTCTTTGCACTTACAACATTAGCAGAAGAACCAAAAAGGCGTTCGGGAAAGACCCGTGTGGCCAGAATACACCAGTATTTTTGAAGAACCTTTGGTAAAACTGGAAACAGCGCTAGTCTGTCAGACCACCACTTCAGCGGGTCTTCATTCAAACCCAGGACCTTTTGTGACT